>LUCM01003869.1:0-13795 GCA_008360955.1 Fasciolopsis buskii
TAGGGGCCACATGCAGAACGAAACCCAGGGGTCACTCGGACAGTGTCTCCGAGGACAGCAAAGAAGGGATAATAGGATTGTTTGTAAGCGTCGATGTGTTATTCACCAGTCTTGAAGGTTGCACCCTAGAACTCTCTTTTTCCGGGTACTTTGAGCGAGCTGGCCTTTAGGATTGCGTGAGTCACTGTGTTTGCTATTAATTAAAGCTGCGGCAAAATTAAACTCCAGTTGGTGAGTATCACTTGCCATGTAACAACCAAACGTCAAATCGGACATTAGGCAAGGAGGCGGAGCAGCCGTACTTGTGCATCAATAGCTCACGAAATGAGTGGCCCTGTTTATATTGCTCCAGAAGAACTTGAATGTTACCTTCTGTTCTGTCAGATATCTAAGTAAAACGGCGTGCAGTAGTCGTGCTTCCCGTGACCCAACTACAAATTTGAGGAAGGCACCAAACCGTTGTTTCCGGTGAAGGCCGCGTTAGCTCAAAACATGTAATTCTGCAACTGGGATACTTCAGCATTCCGAAAATCAATCTGCAGACCGAAATTGTATCGAAAGGAACTCCAGCGGAGCCAGTCATGCGTCTCCTGCTTTTAAATGGTCCGACCCAGAAAGCAAGGTTTTCTTCTCCTTCATTCGACATAACTCATCTGTATCCGGATAAATGTTTTTCCCACTCGACCTGTCCATAATCTCAACACTGACTACGAGCCCGATATCTATAACCGTTAACAATCACAGTGAGATAAGTGGTTTTCAGTCTGCCAGCTCATATCGTCTCAGGCCTCGACAGTCTCCAAGATTCTGTTCTAATAATGAGCCCACTGAAATGCAGATTGAGCTCCGGGCGTGTTTCGCTCTGACAGTGAACCCACTTTCGACTGGTGTTTGCGGCATCAGTAAAACAAAAAATCAGCATTCAATCGGAACAGTTCAGCTAACTGTTCCCAATGTCTCGTCAAGATATATCCTAAAAACCTCAGGAGACGAAGCAGCCCACGTTATGAGTCAACAATGTGTAGGAATAGACTTAAGTGAGAAGGTTAGTTCAATGATAAAGGAAATAAGGCAAAAGATACGGAAGGCTGAAGCGGTCTTTTTAGACTGCATCTTGGCTGAAAAACAGTTGCACGCATTGAGGCTGCATGGATCCACCGGCTTCCGGAAGGATTGTTGTTTTAAGTGCAGCTCATTTTTTATCTAAACAAACTGTGGCGCCGGTAGGCAAAAAGACGTATTTAATGATTAACTCCTCACACTCGTTTGGATGACCAAAAGCTCTGACAATGTGTTCCGTGTTCTTGCTCTCTATCTCTAGTAGGCTGAGTTAGTCGTTCGAATTCTGCGGTTTCTATGTAACTCCTCACTGAATAGGCCTGTGTTTCGTTTCATTTATTTAAGGGCCTACAGGACTTAAAGGCTCAGACCTCAGTCTGCGTTGGTGCCTTGCAAGACCACGGAGCTGCTGTTTCTGCGCAAAGGCGGGATACTAAATGCTTCAATTTTGTGCCTCAATTTTGTGTTCATCAGTCAGCCGGGTTAATGCACAACATTGTTGTGGTGCCAGGTGAATTTAATATACAAGTTGGGAAACTTAGTGCATCGGATGACCGTTCACGTAGGCGGCACGCCTCGCCTGTTCAAGAAGCAGGTAACGGGAGAAGATTTCGCCAATTTCATGTGAACAATAACTTATTCCTGTCCAGCTTAAATTTCTGACACAGTTCATGCTATACAGCGACGTAGCACTCATAATCTACTTTGGCGCGGTTCCGTCCAAAAATGTAGACCGAACTGGACCATATAAAATGCGTTAGTTTCAGTGCGATTTGTCTGCAATACAGCGGCCATCAACACAGGCCGCAAATATGATTGACCATAGAGCGTCTGTGTGACTCGGCTGTTCGCACCGGTCGCGAACAGAAAGGAGCCGCCGGTCTAAGAACCCCGACGATCACCACTGTGGATAACGCTTGGGATGAAATGAAGCGGGCAATATATTTTGCAGCATATATGGCCTATGGTTCCAGATCTATCGTTCATTGAAGACAATGGATCTCGCAAGGGTCGCTAGGTTCAATGGAGCGAAAGTGTCAGCTCCCTAACTGCAAGGAACTGAGTAAGCTTCTTAAACAGCTGCAGCGTCAATTAACCATAATCCTCAAGAATGACCGTGAAAACTAATCAGTTGAGTTGTCCGTAGAGACGGAAGTAGCGGCCGCTTCAGGTAGCAGTAAGAGGCTGTTTAAAGTTATACGTGACACCATCGGGCTGCGAAATTGCGTTCGTGAAGTTATGTGCCATACGAATGGAGAGCTCATCCGCGGTAACCAGCAAAGGCTGGACCGTTGGGCGGAGCACTTCAAGAATCATTTTAGCTGGCCAAACGCTAAAGTAATCAGGCCGACATCTGGAGCTCAGTATCCTCGGGAGGTTTCTCTTGAATCGAAAACGGAAGTGGAAATGCAGTCGAATAGTCGGCTTCTGAATAAAGGAAAAGCAGCCGGCCCCGAGGAAATTCCTCAGGTTCATTGCATGTATGGTGGAGAAACCCCGCAAAAGCATGTTTCAGCTTTGCTTTATGATATTTGGAATGAAGGACGAATTCCGTTATCTTAGGGCGAGTCAATGGTTGTACCCATCTTTCAAGAAGGGTACACGGAGTGACCGTAGCAACCATAATGGGATTAGTTTATTTTGCATAGCTAATGAGGTGATGGCTTAAATAATGCTGCGCGGATTGGCACATGTTTGTGAGATTAACATCTGCGAATAAGGAGCCGGATTTCGTCCAGGTTGAGGTTGTGTCGGCCAGGTATTCACTATTAGACAGTTACTCGAAACGCACCAAACACAGATAATGATTATGATAATGACAGTTGACTAGGAGTAGTTTACAGCGATGACTCTCGCCACAAGACCTGTTGATCAGCAATTATTCCGGGGATGTGATGATATTCATCATCACCCAGATTTGAATTGCCAAGCGAGCCTCGGTACATGTTCTTATAAAAACAGTGATTACCCAAAAGCGACAGGGAGTGAACATACACAGACGGCAAAAAAATGGAATTTTTCAGTACCCTAAAAGCGGGACGTAGTCTACCTTTACAAAAGACCTTGCTGATTCGTGAAAAATGACAACCAGAACTCCACTGCACAATGTTCGCCGCAACATTCTTCATTTTCGCAGCCAGCTTATTGACGAGTCTTCTGAGCTCTTATCAAGAAGTTGGGAATCTTCTCCATCTAAGTTCTCCATGCATTTTCTCGTTCCACGTCACTGCGTCGTCTGCTGACCTCCACATGGCTTCTTCCATTAATCGGAAGGAATGCAAGCAAGCTAGCCCTACAAACAAACCGATTAATGCATGAACCCTTACATTTGAGATGCTCTGTAGCATCAGGCCACATCTAACACTAAGTTCCTCATCTCTGCATTCCTCAGCCGGTCATTCCGTCCAATCCGTGGATGTCGGTGATCAAAAATTTCCAACTGACGGACATCACCCACGCGCATACTCCACATCTCGCAACCATAAATCATAAACGACTGCACGTCGGAAGAGTACACACAACCCTTCAACTTCTGTGAAACATCAAGCCGATGCCGCAAGTGCTTCAGTCGAGCATAAGCTGCTCGATCCTTCGATATATATGTTTACATTCGCCACCGAGCTACCGTCGTTTAACACACAGCTACTAAGGTAGATGAATTGGTCCGCATTAGTTGGTTCATCTCCATCCAGTATGACTTTCGAGACCGCCGTTCTATAGTCCTGCAGGTGCAGTTTTCGGTTTCGAATTGCAGAGCACATGCTAAAATGTGCTACAAACCCCGAGATTCTGCTTAGTACACGTTGTGTGTGGCCCTTGGATTTACACAAGCTTGCAAAATCATTTGTGCATTCTAGGTCCCACCGCTTTTCTCCGTTTCACAGTTCTTCCTCTATATTCTGAAGGTCTCCTAAAGCATCTTCCACCACCCCGTCCATGACGAAGTCGGACAGGACTGAGGAGATGGGGCACCCTTCTTCAACGCCAATAGCCGTCTCGAATTAACTTGACCTTTCACCGGGATCACGGCCATGTGAGTACAATGCTGGAAACAGCTTCGCGGAAGTCGCTGGCAAACCATTCCGGTAGAGCACTGAAGCGAGCCGTCCGATCCGCTGAGTTCGACACACACCAAGTAGAGGACGACTGCGATCGTAGGGCGGCGTGTTTACAGTAACTCTCGAGGGATGAATATCCGATCAAAGCTACCTCGAACTGCAAAACGCGCGGCTTGTTGTTTGCCGATTTTACATTCGCGAACCGGTGCCGAACGGCGCAGCATTGTTAAAGCTAACACCCTAGCAACTATCGGAAATGAAATAATAACACAGCGATCACCACAGGATAAACGGATACAATCGATATAACCATACTCCTGCGACGATGGTCCAATTGCACAGGCTGTCAAACTGGGCAGTTCCAGGTAAATCCAGAAGGTGCTACGTACCAAAACCATTCAAAATGCGGCGGTGTCATGATCAGTGGCCATTCCAGCGTTTTTGGCGTCGCAGATTAATTTCCTGTGAGTCTTCAACAATAACCCGTTTTCCTCAACATTTTGGAATTGACGTTATTAAATATTCGTGCTGAAATCATATTTCATATGCCACAAGTAGATTCGCATTCAAAAGCTCGATCTCCTCACACCCAGCGACCAAGACTACTTCACAAAACTATTCAAAAGACTGAGCTCACTTAACTTCTCATTTGCATTAGTGGGGTGTCGGCGCAGATTTATTGCGCGGCGGCGTTGTACGTTCGCTGACGGGTTGGGCTAGCCGTTCGAACTCCACTCTCCGTTCTTTGTGTGGCTGTTCACTGAAGTAGGTGGCTAGGCAGTTCCGTTTGTTGTGCGACTACGGAGGTTGAAGACTCGAGCTCTAATCTTTGCGTCTCCAACCTCAATGTGTTCTTGCCCTGCTAAACCGTAGGCTTTGTGTTCCTGTGCTATCGTGCGATAACTACTGCTTACGCTTCAGTGTTGTGTACAGATCAGACCAAAAGAGCAACACAACAAATTTAGCGACGGGATTGTTCGAACTCAACGCGATCGGACGACGACGGATACAGATACGAAAAATCCCAGGTTGACGAAGGCCGGCCCCTATGACTGCATGGACGCGCCGTAAGAAACCCCCAGATTCCGCTGCAGATCAGTGTAAAATGCAAATCCTTCCGGTCTAACCAGCTGCCCATTGGAGTTTGGTCCAGCGGAGGGCCAGCTGCAATGTCTGCCCCAGCTTTTATCCTTGCATGCCTCAGACTGGGAGGCAACCGCGACAGTTGTTATTTGTTTCATGGCGGTGTTTGAACCACAGTTATCTGCCTTAAATGTTTCCATCCCTGCTTCAGAGTATACATTTGAAGCGGTCTTCGTTTTGCTCTTTTTCTTGAGTTTCGGACCCTGTGGCTTCCCGCTTACCACGGTTTATTGACCGCTATTTTCAGAATGGATCAATCCAGTGGCACGCCTTCCGTCCGCATAACAGCGCACTGGGTTCCGGTAGCCTGATCTGTCGTGAACAGAGCATTAATGTCAAGTTTTTGTTAAATTTCCCCATCCACTCCCCTTGATTTCGCCTTTTTGCCCTTAGATGTACCATTGTCTGGTGTGACCCGTGCCCCCGTTGATTGATTAATTACCGTGCCCACTCGAGACGACTGGAATGTCGCAAGCCACATATCTCGAAATTCGCTAGGAAAGGCCTTGGCTGTTCTACCTGTAAACCTCGCTATGGGCCCACTCGGCGGTATTTGACAGCCAGTGCCTTTGGAGGCCGGCCAGCCATACAGAGTATGCCGGTGACGTCGCCCATCTCCTTCCCTTCTTACTTTGCCCGTCGTTAACCACCAGCGAAGGCAGTTAGGCAGTGTCAGCCTTCTGTTACTACTCCTTGGCTGCTCAGCCTCAATAATGCGATGGACCTCCGCTTCCATAGAAGCAACTGTATTTGATTTAATCTATCAATTATAGCGATGCGCTCTGTGGTGCAATCCGGTCCGATTGGTTTTCCTTTGGCACTTTTGACCCCCGCTTTCTTTTTGTTTGGATTTTTGATTTGTTTTATCTCGTTTTTAAGACCTGCTTTTTGGTTTCAGGCCCGCATCGCTTTTGTCTGTCGTTTATGCGTCTATTCTCAGAGGCGGTAGCACCAAGTCGATCCCCGAAATATTTGGGAACGCTCGTTGCCAATGCAATGCAGTGGTCGCAAAACCGTCCTCCCCAAGAAATATCGTTGAAATAGTTGGAAAGCACTCTCCCATTCCCAAGAAAGTTTGGAGGTACCAGAACAGGCACCGATCGCAATGGATTCCGCCTTCCACAACTTGGCATATGGCGCCTGCGACCAACAGATCCCCGTAAGATCTGGTCCCGGTCATTTACTTTGGCGATAATGGGCAATTTTATTACGTTTTTTAGTAGTAGGAGATTGAATGTTTGCATAAAATAATTCACCATGTGATATCATCGCTCAACTCACCATAAATGAAAACCATGGGCAGCACTGCACAGCTGTTTCATCCTTGTTAGGAATCATCAGCAGTGCATTGCCCACCGCGCCGAACTGGGACGCCGAACCCGATCAAGGACGAACGATTCTGAGTCGAAACGCCTAGCCATTACGCTTACCGGGCGCGCTCTGAACGTTGTCAACTTCACCGACATGATGTTGCACCATCCGTCACTGAATTTCGCACGGTTACTGTCGCGTTTATCTCACAGCGATCCAAGTAATCAAGCTCTGTAGGTCATATCCCCAAGCCTTCGTCGTACTTAAGCGTACCTGCAGAGAGTCATCTTATTCAGTAGGGATCGATCGCTGTGAGCTAAGGACAGTAAACCGTGCAAATCAGTGACGGATAGGTTGCAACCAGTCAGTGGTGAAGTTGAAACAAACCGTTCAGAGCCACTGCCCGGTAGCGTAATGGGCGTTAAGTAGGCGTTATCGGAACTCCACGAATCGTTCGTCCTTGTTTTGGGTTCGCGCCCAGTTCGGGTGCGGTAGATGGTATTATTAGTTCAGTCCTGGACTGGAACTCGGTGGCCCTCAACGGCCAATCCAAGGCGCCAGAGTTTCTCAATGGTATGCGCAAAGTTATCATCCACCACTGACAGTTTCTGTCTCCCATTTCCGATTTGGTTAGCTCTAGATGTCCATATAGGCTAAAATGATGAAAGGAAGGACTCTTTTGATCCCGCAGGTGAATAAAAATAATCTATTGTGGAGTGTTCCATTGTCTCATATATCATGAACGACAAATTTCAAACAAGTCGATCCGTTTTTCCAACCCCTATAATCCTATCTCTCTAGAACCTGCAGTAATTCGCATTTCATCTTGTGATATTTTTAATGTGTTGACTCCCTCAACACTTGCTACCTCTGATGAAAATTTGTTCAAGAAAAAACAAAAACCCGTCCACCCTATTGCGCGCACCCATAACCTTGAGCGGAGCTGCCATAGGTTAGCACCATTACTTTGCGTTCTATCCTCGGCAGCTTGCCTGAACATGTCACCAGGGTCCACCTCCCATCAAATCCTCTTAACTAGGACTTTTCAGTCATGCAAACATGAATCTACGCTCTTGAATTTAATACAAGTTTAGATCTTTCAGTCTTCTGACCTACTTGCTTCTCTGTCCCTCAAGCCATTCCACTGGCTAACCATTAAACACCCAGGTAAGCCACGTCCATTTTAAGAAATGGTATCTATGACTGTATGCAATACATCATCCGCAAAGTGAAGCATGATAGTTCTAACTGTGCTGTAAGGTCTCTTATGCAGCGGTCCGAGAACTGACCCTTGTGATACCCCGCTTGATGCCCCGAGTCGCCGTGAACTTCGGCCCCCATCCAGACATAGGAAGATCTATTCGCCAAGAAATCCGAACCCTTATTTAGTAACCGATCATTCACGTGAATTTCCGAAGACTGGATCTTATGCATCAACAGACGCTGAATCACCGAATCAAACGACCTGCTGGAATCTGGGTAGCAGTCCTTCTGCAACTTCTCCTCGCAAACCGGGGTTCTCACGTACCTTCATCTAAGAACCTTAGAGAGACAGGGTCCCTTAGTGAGTCATCGTTGCTTACACAAAAGAGTAGTCATTCAGGTTACTTACTCAAGGCTCCCGCACCAGTATCTCAAAAACAATTGCAAAGTGATACATGTGAGGCTCACTGGTCGATAGATTCCTACCTCCCTTGGGATGCCTACAAAGTTCCTTATTCCCAGACCAATGGTCACCAAACCCCTGGCTCATGGAGTTCTGAAGCGCAACTTTTGGTCCACTGAAGTAAGGTGGCTAAACGGTTGTATGGCTGCTATTTGATCCCATCTCAGTATCCCGCATGTTGTTCGGGTATATGGTTTCACCGTTATCCATTGCGTGTCCTCGACTGTCCACTGTAAGGAGCTTGAGTGGTCCTGGTGGTTGACAATGGGTGGTCAGTCGCCATTTGTGACTCCTGCGACCGGTGCACACTTCAAAGTATTGAGGCGAGGAGCGTTAGCTTTATTACTGTCTTCGTAGCACTCTGTTCCATCACTCGGCGCGGTCGACAATAGTTTTTGACTTTTCGACACCTTCCGGTTGGTCGCAGATAACCATTTTTCGAAGACTGGTTTACATAATGGACTACAGTGACGTCGAGTAGGACAGCATGGTGCTGAGTTTTAATGCAATTTTCCTGCAGCTCAACGACCATCGAGCAGGCCACAAACCCCGAATTGGCCTGTCGAAATGTTTGTCTGATTCGGGCTGTTGCGCACAGCTGCGAAGAAACTGGTTCCGAGAAATCTAAGAACTCTGCGACTAGTGCAGATGTAGACGATAAAATGGGATCAAATTAAGCAGACTATGCATTTGGCGGCAAATTGTCCGCGCTGCGGTCTAGATCTATTGTTCATGCAAAACCACTGATCTCGCTAATCGTCGCCAATTCTAATGGAGCAAAAACGCGAGCGTGCCTGACTGCAAGGAAAATGAATAAGACGTGTGGCCAAGTGCAGCGGTCAGTTGACCATGAAGCCTAGATGAACGCGAAGCTGGTGGGTTAGTTAGCGGAAGAGATGGAAAGTGCCGGTCCGTTCAGGTAACAGTCCCAAAAGACTGTTTGAAGCTTATAGCGACAGCGTGGGCGGCGAACTTCCGGTTAGTGAAGTCCGTGTGCGATAAGAATGGAGAGCTTTCATCCATGGTAGAATTCAACAAGGTTAGAACCGTTGGGCAGAAACATTTAAGGATCAGTTTAACTGCCATATCTATCGTACTCTAGTCCGACGTCTGGAGCTGTGATCCTTGGTAGGTGTCACTTGAATCCCCACGGAAGTGGAAGTGCAGTCGAATATTTCGGCGTTCTGAAGAGGGAAAAGGCTGCCGGTCCCGAATGAAAATTCCCGCAGTTCTTTTCAAATTGGTGGAGTAGGGTGCTGAATGAATCACTTACCTCCTTGCTTCGTGATATTTTGGAACGAGGAGCGATCCCGATATCGTGGGGTGAGTCACTGATCATACCCATCTTCAAGAAGGTACACGGATGACTGGAGCAATCATCGTGGGATGGTTAATTCCGATAGTTACTAAGGTGTTAGCTTTCGATAATGCTGCGGCCGTTCGCCACCGATTCGCGTAGAGTAATTATCCGCGAACAACAGGCGGATTTCGGGCCAGGTCGAGGTTGCATCGACCTAGATATTGGCTCTTCGACAGCATACTCGAAACGCGCCACACCAAGCCGCCGGCCCTATCGATCGTAGTCTTACCGACTTGAAAGGGCTTTCGTACTCCGTGGATCGACCAGACTAATCAGTCTCTCCACCGGATAAGGTAGGCCACTAAGTTTGTGAACCTGCCTTGCGAGCATTGTACTCGCATACCGATGTCCGCGTGAGGGTATACGGTGAACCTGAGCACGTTCATTCGAAACGACTAGTGACGTTCCGATCAAGGCGTTCCTCCCTTCTCCATTCTTGTTAGACTTCGTCAATGGACGAGGTGATGGGAAAAACTAGCTTTAGGAGGTCTCCGGAATGTAGGAGTCAACTGAGAAGGTGGAGGGAAGCTATGTGACCTAGATTACGGCAGAACGCACGTTCGTGTGCCTGTTCGAGTCTGCGGACCCATTGTGAAACTACGGGCAACTAAGAAAGACTGTCGAGATCGGTTGCTCGCCTTGGCATCGATGTTTGGCACCTTCAAAGGCAAAGTACTGTTACAGGACTGGACAACAGCAGCGCCGAACTTGATACTGGATGGGAGAAGAACTCAAATGTTCTGTGGACGGCGTTTCACCTACCCGTGGTAGCTGCGTGTCTAACGATGGAAATGCTCGGGATTGGAGGGTATAGTATGCGGTACTATCCAGAGGCTCGGGCAGCTTAGCTGGATTGAAGCACTTGTGGCGTCGGCCCCTGATATCTCACTGAAGTTGAAAGGTCTGGTGGTACTGTGCGTGGCAGTGCGTTCAGTTCTGTTGTATCGGTTGCAGGATGTGAAGGTATGCGTGTGAGGCGATGTTCGTCGGTTGGAGGTTTTCGCCAACCGATGTTTTACGTAGTAATGGCTAGGATTGGATGAGTGACCGGGTGAGTATTCTTGAGGTTAGGAATCTGGTAATGGTGACCCAATTCTGAGAATAGCTTGTTTCAGCTTATGAACTTAGTTAGACACGCTGGGTTGGGTCAGCGTGCTTGCGTATGAACGAACACCCGTCTATGCATACGTGCCTTATTTTGTGTTCCTCCTAAGGAATGAATAAGCCATGTGGAGGCCAACAGATGACGTGGCAACTGGGGAATGAGAATAATGTACAGCGAAGTTAGGGTAAACCTAGGTGTCTCACGCCTTCGTGGTTGGGGTCCCGAAAGACTCATCGACTTGGCTGGCTGGAGACCCTGAGGAATGCAGCTGATACGGGAACAAGTGGCAGATCGTGCTTGTCATTTTCTAATCAATAGAATGATTGAAAAAACGTTCGTTTTGTACAGTTGGACTGTGTTCCGTTGTTGGCTGAGCAGTATCTTAATAATTTTCCGCCTGGTGGTAGGTCCACTCCCTGTTCCCGTTGATATTCACTCTTTTTATAATAAACGTGCAACTCTGTGGAAAAGCAGCGGTCTAATAAGTGCTTACTTGCTGTTTAAACGCTGAACCATGATGATGACTGAGCTAACCGCGCCTGGACCGTCAGCACCGTTGACTGGGAAACAATGATCCCTATCACGGAACTTTGTCTTGAAGGACCAACGGCGCAGATAGTGGGCGCTGTTCTGGAGGTCTCCTGGCTTGCCATTCTTGCAATCCTCTGAGTCTATGGGACTTAGTTCAGTTCGGTTTGCACAACCGTTAACCTCGCACCAACGTGCTCTCGTTCTGGTCAAAATCCGTTCGAAGAAAAAAAAAACAATGACTGATGGAAGATCAGACGCGGTACGAACTAATGTTCACGGAATCAAGAAGAATGGAAGTTTTGAGTACAGAAAAATGACGATGTGACAGCGGCATTGAGTCATACCATTTTTGTCCTCAATCATCGCTTCGGAGAGTCTGGTGGACCCCCATTCGGGAAAATCCTGGTTGCACCCTATTCAAGCCGATCACCGGTAGGTTTTGGTAGATTTCCAATCCTTTTGTCATCGACCCGGGCAATCCGGAATCATCCCCGAACCATTATTTGCCCAAAAAGAACAACGGACAACGAAGTCTAGCCAGTCGTTCTGTATTGTCGCGCCAAGATATTTCAACTGGCAAACCTAATTCTGATTCGGCTAATGTTCTAAAACTGCAACCCAGACTCAGGAACCTTATTCCTTGACGTTTGCGATAAACCAAACGTTCTACTATGGTCTGCCAAATTCTGAAGACAACGGTGACTCAATCACCATAAAGGCTCTTTGCATGATCTGTGCTGATCACACGGCCATGTTTTGGAGCACGCAGAACAGCATCAAACCCTATCTGCGCTGCGTAATTGCTTGACCCTTGATCGATTTTGCAAATGCCACACAAGCAATTAGTAGATATCAACTGATTCTCTGTAAGGACGAGATGCTGTCTCTGGATCCGATCACCAACGGAAAAGGGCTAAAGAGAGCTGAGCAATTAAATATACCCCACTCACGTCAGTCCGTTTCCTTGCAAGACAAGAATTCGGCCTATCAGTCCACGATAGCATTTGACTATTCGCGAGCAAAAGCACACCAAACCTTTAGCATTTAATCGTTCTTACGGACGAGAAAACCCGTGCGACTTACTGTGAGTTTTCACTCTGTCAACACAAATCGCCGAATATCCATATCAAGACAGTTTCTTATCGTAGTGAAATATCAAGGCCAGCTATCCGTCATAGTGGGGAATAGATCGATCTTCATAGCACAATCAGTGACAAAATTGAAAGGCGGGAGACTGAAATGTCACGCCTGGCGAACACATTTCTCGTAATGAGTCGGATGAAACACGCCAACAGTTGCGAACTCGCTTCAAGTTGTTCGCGATAAAGCTAGATTGGATGAGTGAAACGAAATTTATCTGAACACAACTGTTCAGTAGAGATAGCTTCCAAGAAATTCACGATCGACTGAGTGAGACGTCCAATTTCAAATCAGGAAACATCGAAACCGGCGGGTCCGTTGAACTATGTACAAAGTGAAAAATTTAGTCAATTGCAACCCCGACCGAAGAAGGGGACCTGGTCTCAACACAGTCGGTGGAGAATGTGCGGTCTACAAGCACTTGGATGCGACGCCTTACCAATATAGTATGCATACATATATATGTGGCTGTTGCTGAAATGATCAAATCTCCACCCTCCGCCTAATGATTAATCGCTGCTGCGTTTACCAGATGTCAATCATCATCGTGTTCTAGGATATCACTGCTGCCGTTGACTCTATTGACGGCTGGGTCCCGTGGACCTGCATGCTGAGGAATGGAGCACCCCAGAAGTACGTTTCCTTTATGAAGACTCAGCCAGACATCGGCAAGGGTGAAGGCTGTATTGCCAATCTGTCCCGGCGCTTTTGTCTCAGGCAATGCTTGGCAAGAATGCTCGATCACCCCGTTTCTTTTTAATTTTACGTTGAACAATCTGCTTCACAGGACCTTTGACGGTGCTGCATGGGCGTATGGGCAATTTTACCGGATTCGCGGAGTTGCTGTAGGTTTGTCTGACGAACCTCGCCCTATTGGAAGACGACGCTCAAATTGTCCAAGATACCTTAAACCAATTGGCCGGGGACGTCGCCAACTTAATAATTCACACTGCTCCCTCCAAGTGCAATCCGCTTTTCTAAGACGGGCAATTATATTTTCCTTCACTCACTCGTTTGTAAATGTTCAACATCCTCTTGTGCCTGCGAAATAGCGTTTCTGCTTGCGGTATAAGTCTCAAGATAAATCTCGTTACCTTTCTCCGTCTCTCACTCTCTTGGGTAGTTTTTTCGGAAACTTGATGAGCTGTAGCGGGTTGAGGCCTTTCTTCAACGGCGCAGGCTTCATCGTCGCGATTATTTCGGTGGTACTTCGTGGGTATCAACCGTGACCAGTTTAGGAGGACCTGAATTGATTGACTGCGCTTGATAACCGCTGTCTAAGTTTAAATGCGATTTTGGTGACACTAACAAGCAACTAATACCCAGAATGCGAAGAGATGTGTAAGGGGCGGGTGCGCAATAGTGAGAGGAATCGTTCATTTACATGAACTGCGTTGGATTAAGCCCATGTCTTGCCATGA
>LUCM01003869.1:18929-86344 GCA_008360955.1 Fasciolopsis buskii
CGAAGTTTGTGAACCTGTTGCGAGCATTGTACTCGCATACCTATGGTCGCGTTAGGGTATATGGTGAACTGTCACGTTCATTCGAAACGACTAGTGGCGTTGGACAAGGGTGTCCCATCTCTCCATTCTTGTTCAACTTCGTCATGGACGAGGTGATGGAAGATGCTTTAGGAGGTCTTCGGGAGGTAGGAATCGAACTGGGAAGTGGAGGGAAGTTGTGGGGCTTAGACTACGCAGATGACTTTGTGTGCCCGTTCGAGTCTGCGGACCATAGATAGACTGTCGAGATCGGTCGCTCGGTTTGGCATGTGCTTTGCACCTTCAGAGTGCAAAGTACTATTGCAGGACCGAACGACAGCAGCGCCGAACTTGATACTGGATGGAGAAGAAATAACAATGGTGGACCGTTTCACTTGCATTGGTAGCTGCGTGTCCATCGATGGTAGCTCGGGAGTGGAGGTAAATACATGTATATTCAAGGCTCGGCAGCTTGCGCTGAACTGAAGGACTTATGGAGTCGGCCTGATATTTCACTGAAGTTGAAAGGTCGTGTGTACTGTACCACAGTGCGCTCAGTTGTGTTATCCGATTGCGAGACATGAAGTATGTGTGTGTGAGATGTTCGTCGGTTGGAGGTTTTCGCCAACCGATGTTTACGTAGTATGGCTAGGATTGGATGGAGTGACCGGGTGAGTGATGTGGAGGTCGGGAACATAGTACTAGGTGCCGCTTCTGAGAATACCATGTTTCAGCGTTTGAAACTTAGTAGACTCCGCGTGTTGCGTATGGCGAACACTCTTCTACCATATCATGCCCTATTTTGTGTTCCTCCCAATGAATGGAAGAAGCCATGTGGAATTCAGCAGATTACGTGGCAACTTGGAACGAGAAAATGTAGAGCGAACGTAGGTACAATGTGATCGCTGTTTAAAAACCTGCGATCTCACTTTTTGCTACTTACTGTTGCTGCTAATCGAAAATTGATCGCATTCACTATCAGTCAACACTAAAACCCTCCTATCACTTCCACACAACCCGTTGATGATGAGATATTTCAAGGGAAACCGAGTGAATACGGCTGAGGAACCGGAAAATCCAACTGATAAAAGTTTAATCAAGTCACAATCCACTGGCTACGAGGAGACCAAGTGGCTATGACTTGGTGGTAACTTTGGTATGCTTACACCCCAACAGGTGCACTTAGCACTCATATATGAGTTTCACATCGTTCCTTAGGGTGGCTGATTGAAACCAATCATTCGTGATCGAACTTTCAACTATGATCGTAATCCTTTTTGTTTTGGAGAAGCTTCTTCCACCTGGCTCACCGTGGCTGATTAGGAGTACCGTGTGGACGCAATGTGCACTTGCCGTTATTTGAACTCGCGGAGGCTGGTAGTGGTAGAAGTAGAACTGAAGTCTTAAATTCTAAATTTTCTTATATGTGTATTTCACGGAGCAGCTGAGAAACCTTGAGTGTCTCTTCATAGTAGAATCTTTGGGAGTGGATTTTTGTTGAGCGCTTTTTTAGACTATTCAACGGCATTTGATTCGGTACCACGGTTTCTTCTACTTGACAAACTGGAAACATTTGGTTGTTCTAGCTCTTTATTAGCAATTCCGGCTAATTATTTTACTAACCGAACTCAGTGCACACGAAGGAACGGTAATAATTCAAAACCGTTGATTAACAACTCAGGAGTGCTACAGGGTGCTGTTCTTTCACCGTTTCTCTTCTCTACTTACATCAGCGACTTGTCAACCAGCCCACCCTGTCGTCTGTTTAAGTATGCCGATGATTTTGCCCTTTCTCAAGCCGTTTCGAACGACGATGATTTTCGAAGTTTTCGCAACAACCTATCTTCTGTTTGCGATTCCTCCGCACGAGCTGGTTTAGATCTCAACACATCTAAATGTTTCGAATGTTTGTTCCCTCTCCCCTCGGCCTACCCATCCTTAATGTCTTCCGTCAGCTCAAAAACTTTTACCTGGGTCGATTTTGTGAAACATCCAGGAGTTACTATTGATAAACATCTGAAGTGAACTACTCACATTTCTACCTGTGTAAAGAATCTCCGACGGTTGTCATTTCAAATCAGGAAGCTTCGGTACTAAAAGGTGAGACAAAACACCATCTCCCGATTTGCAAACCAATGTTTTTCTAATCCTTTACTGTTGTTCTGTTATTTTTCCAGGTTTGCTTAGAAATGACTAGAATTCTTCGCCCAGGGCTGTCGTTTATTGGCCGTGTGTCTTTCGTGACACTAACTGAGTTATCCTCCAGTCTGTGTGATCAGTACTTGTCGGCATGGGAGAATCAATATCTATAGGAACTCCACTGTTCCATGTTTAGCACGCATCTTGACATACCGTGACCGTGTTTTAGCCGAATTCCTGCGCAACATATCATACTGTGCCCTAATTACTCTTCGATGCCTTTTTTCACATCTTTACAAGGAAGTGAGTGTGAAATTTTTATTTTTTACCCCCACGTTTTTCGACTGATATGCGACGTTTGTACGCAAAAGTCTATGCTGCACAATACAAAGCAACTTTGCGTCACTAAATGAAACAATATCCCTAGTTGTTTTCGTTTGTTTGCAGTATGCGCACGCAGTCTGAAGAACGCTTTTCCCAGCGGGTACCCACTGTGGCGTACGAATATAGGTTCGAACTTCCTCTTTTGTCTACTAGCGGAAATGTCAGTAGCATGCTCACTAGAATCTTATTTGAATAGTTAGGAGCGTGAAAGGATGATAAGTCTATTTAGGAATCACATGGTGATTTATCGGGGATTTTCGTCGGTCAGGACAGGCTAACCTTCAGTAGGAGGTGCAAATTTGCCAATGCTGCAAAGTTGCAGTATGCTTACTTTTTGTTGCCGGACAAGCTTATTGATAGTGCACTGGTAACATCTAAGCCACCTTTGAGAGGGCGCAAGAATATTGCGTAAGTGGTTCATTCTCCGCAGCGATCATCATCGGCGCGTATGCACTGAGTCCGAACTGTGATCTAAATTCGGGATGAATAATTGTGGTTCGACCCAGGTCCCACGTTGGAGAACACAAGTCCGTCTCGATATTAGCACTTGAAAAAGCTAATCAAAGACTAGTGCCAGCATTTCTGAAACTATAGGTAAACCCAATTACAGTGTGCCAGCAAACCACGAAACTCCGAGATAGTCGCTATGGCGTCAAGCAAACACAGGCACTATAAAAGGCAGCACATACTAGGGTAGAGAAAATCAGTCGGTTTTTTCACAGGCGTCAAAGTTCACGGGGGGGGGCATTTGACATAGTTGGGGGAGATTAGGCATGGGATCATGAGGTGCAAACAATATCGGTATGAAGGAGTTGATATGAGTGATAATCAAATTTCACCAGTATATGGCTAGACGTGGCCATCGGGTAGATCACGTCCCGAGGTTAAAGCAAGACCAAACGTGGGTTAAATCATGCGGATGGTGGAAGGCAAGAGTTTTAGATTACCAGCTGAATTTCAGTATACAATTCAAGTCAGTACTTTTTTCAATCAGAGTAGTCGCCAGGTTATCTCTGCACGATCCCGGCAGTTTATGCTTAGGGACTTTATTTGCTTTTGATATCTTTTCTCACAATCACATTTGAAAATCTGAAATGCAGTGGTGTAATGGCTAGTCCAAACTAGCTAGTGTTGAGCCAGTGAGATGGCGGTATGAAGAATATTCCGCGAACAAAAAACATCAGGTGAACCAAGGCCGGATAGCACCCCAGGGCTCGGCTTTGATATTCCAGATCACTTGTCCAACCAGATTTTGATGGCTAAGTTCAGCTGTCATTTGGGCGTGGCTCACACACGCTGCTCTCGTACAAGTTCCCGTCGAATGTACCGAAAAATGCCACTCACACTTGTCTTCTCGTTGTGCCAGTCGAATGTTTTGATTTCCGATGTCGTCACTATACAGCCTTGAGCAGGACCAAAGAACAGGTGACCCCAACGGTTAAGGGAAGGCAAGTGATACAAAGAAAACAGGTTCAGTTAAACAAGCACTCTTCAAACATCAAGTTAACGGACTGGTGAAACCAGTAGTAGACTGAATGAAGGGCTGTCGCTGATCATAGTTCTGCTTGATCTAGGGTTTGTGTTGTGGAGTCACTTAGATAAAAATGTTCATTACGTAGCAGGACTGCTTGTGATCATCTTATAGGTGCCTTTCCGCCAGATTATAAACTACTGACAAAAAACTGGTAGTCTAGTGGTCAT
Source organism: Fasciolopsis buskii (assembly GCA_008360955.1). Taxonomy (NCBI): domain Eukaryota; kingdom Metazoa; phylum Platyhelminthes; class Trematoda; order Plagiorchiida; family Fasciolidae; genus Fasciolopsis; species Fasciolopsis buskii. The sequence goes on from LUCM01003869.1 coordinate 23,172, forward strand.
AACTATGGCTAGCTTGCAAATGCTTGGACGATCGCTTTATTCTGCGCCCAGGTAAGATCCTGAGAAGTGGTTGATTGTCTGACAGCTGACTTATTTACAGAAGTTCGCCTTGAAGCGGAAGTGACCAAAGCACCCCTCTCCATAAGTGAATTGATTATTGTATCGTTCTGGTTTCACAAAAACACTACAAATACACTTCAACACCACGATCTGTAGCATCAGTCTGTCAAAGGGTTTAACATGGCTGTTGGTGCATAGCAATCGATTTTTACGATAGATGACCTCAGTGTGACTAGTCTCAGTACGATGAAGGCTTTCAATGCAACCTACGGAGCTTGACCACTTGTAAAAATTAGTAGTCTTAAATTGGCCGTTACACTGACTCAGACGGCTTGCATAAGACAGAAATTAGTAAGACCTCCGGTATTACCTATCGCCCATCTATCCTCTTAGATTAAGAGAGCCGGCTTACCTGATTCGGTAGTCGGAAAGAGTAGGACGAAGTTGCTTCATTGCTAGGAGAGAGCATACAGATCAAACCATGTGATCCTCCTATGGGTTAGGCCAGTTATTTCGAGCGTCACAATCCCTGTATGAATTGTCGATGTGCGTCTAGCCACTACTTCACTATGTAATGTACCGCATGGAAACAGTAATTCAAATTGATTATGGATGATTCTGAGCGACCCTTCGATGTGGGAGCATCTCTTTATGGCTGCTTTCTCTTGATCTCTATCGAGAAGCAGGCATTTTACAGTGTTTCCCATGTTTTTTTTTAACTTCCATTCATAATGTCTTCTCTTCACTCGGATCCACTAATTATCTGTTTACTGGACCACATAACGAAGAAATGCTATGATGTATTGAAACATTCTTAAAGTTTTTTCGCCATACATTTTTATAAGTTCGTTTTCGCGAAAGCAATTGAAATACATGTTAGAGAATGACGGCCATAGAAGGCATGGTTAAAGAGAAATGCAATGTGACAAGTAGCTCGAAGCAGCCGATATCGGCGGTCTTTAATTGTGATTCGTTCAGGCATATTTATTAGTTTACCGGTCAGTGATTCTTGGCAATGAACTTGAATTTCTTAAAAACATTTTTGAGTTGAAGCAATGCTTCTATGGAGGTAGAGACCGAGTCAAATGTCCTAGCCTGAAGTCAACCTCATTAACTCGTTTATGGGTCGGTGCATTTTCACAAACGAAAACGGTCGTACTAAAGGACACTCAGGATTACCATGGACCAGTCCATTCGAGGTTCTAATATTCGTCGAGTTCTCCATAGTGAACAAATCGCCAGACGACGAATGATCGCGATGTCGCTTGTCGATAAAGCCGTTCACGTTAGCAGGTAGGAACCTACCATTGATAATCGGTTACGATCCGTTAGTTCACCCATCGATCCAATCACAGGAAATCAAGACGAACATCTTGCTGGACTGTCCTTACCGTAGAAATTATCCGAAGGTTGCTAGGCCCTAAGAGATCAAAGGATTACACCAGTGGGCCCTCTACTTGTATTTCGAAGGTTTCAAATTGTCAATTGTCGGTCGGATAAAGTCCAGTTCAGGATTCTGGTATGTTTAATTTTGCTGCACACCATATGCAATGCGTGGATCGCAAATGCCCATTAATTCAGATCTCTTTGACTTAACCACTCGAGCACTGGAGTTTTCGTGCTTTCTTCATTTTCCCGACTTTAATATCCAGAAAGCGTGAAGCAATGAAAACAAGCTTGTTTACCGTTGTATATTCCCGTCTTAACCGAGTATATTCCAAGTACCATTATGTGTGGAGGTTAAAATCCACAAGCAAAGACTTAAAAGTATGGTATGATGAAACTAAAACATGGGCGTCATGGCTGAATAACCATCGGAAACATCGGAGATTTTCCTTTGGAACTATTGGTACGCTTATGACATTTTTTCTGACAAAACTGAATCCGGTGTTTCTACGTTTAGGACCCAGAGAAGTTGACCCATAGTAAAAACTATTGTTCTCGTCCTCTCCTGATCCATTCTAGCATACTTGTTTAGTATCTTTTATGTGGTTGCCTTCGGACGATTGATATCTAATCCCGATTGTAGTCGACAAGTTGCATCATTCAGAGTACGGTACCGTGAATTTGACTCCAGAATTGGAATTAGTGGCCGGATTAGTTTACAGAAAACTCGTTTATATTTTTTCCATCCAGCATTTGACAGCGCGAACCGGGATCGTAGATTATTATCAGGTTGAATTTCCGTCACTGATTTAAACTGAGTTAAAATGCTGAGGTTCAGGTCAAAATCAGTTACCGGGTGTAAGAGAACAAGTAAGTGGGGTTCACAGCTATTGACTGTAGCCATCGCTGTCGGTTACGCAAAGGAGAGTTTTCTCTGACTTCGTTTCACCGTGTGCCCGAATAACTGATTCCTCTGTTCTCGCCTACAAACTGCCCCATCGTAACTAGTAATTTGTGCTATATATTGATATCAGCACCTGATTCTGCCACTCATCATCCTTTTTTTGGTTTGATACACTCTACTTATTTAATTACCGCATTAGTACATTCCAGAAGCGTAACACTTATAGTGCTTGTCCGAGCATCCGCAATTCCCCTAAAAATAAGTTGTCAGCAGGCTACCAGCTATCAGTCAATCAACCCAGGGGTATGTGCTTTTTGGCATTACCGATGTTAGGCCCGAATGTTCCTCACATCCATGCAGTCATGAAGGGTAGGTCCACGTATCAATTGTTTCATCGTACATCCCCAACGGCTGGTAGCACAGTGCCTGCCTTTCGTACCGGTCAAATGTCGACACCGTCGGTACTCGATTCATGCCAGCCACATTCGTCCATTACGCTGAACGGTTGATAACAACTGCGAATGCGACCACATACTCCTTATACCCTTCATATGCGATCTTGATTTATGGCTTAATTTTTATGCAGTTCGCGCACTTGTTCGCGGTTATTTTCTCATTAGCTTTCAGGGAATACTGGAGTTACTGGTCGGAAACAATCCACTGACACTGTTTAATAGCGTTCTTATCTGAACTACCCGTTAAACCTACAGGAACAGTTAATCTTTTTCGGAAAATTTCGTAATACCAGTTTCGAGATGTTCGTTTTGGGTGCAGAGACTCCTAGTAACACTCGCAGTTAGTAAATGGGTGGCAAGTTAGAAAATCACTAAGTTCCAGGATTTCTATTGTTAAGAAAAGCAACAAAGTTGCATGAGCACCGGCGATTCCATGTGCAGATCACGTGACACAACTATTACTTGCATCTACAGACCGGCCAATCAGAACTGTAGTGGCCCAAGAACGAGCAGAATAAGGATTCAACAACAGCCACCGATTCAGAGATCTGATTAATGTCCATACAAGTTGTAAGGTGAGGCTGCGAGCTGGTGTTAAGAGTGCAAAGCCGTCTTGTTTCGGTTCTGTGCGTCATGCGACAGCAGGGACAGGTGATGAAACAGGACTGTCTGACAAACCCGTTCCCACTTAGGTGAATAACGCACGGCTAAAGACCTGAGCGAATGCAAGCCAAGATACAAGGCGGGGAGCCAGCCATTCGCCTTAAATGTGGAGTTAAGGGAAAAGTGGTCTATTCCTGCGGCAAGCCCACAGACATATGTCGTGTCGTTTTCAATAAGGACCAAAGAACAGACAAAGAGCCCGAGTGACGGGAGTCAACCAGCCAATGAACTCTATCCCGTGTGGACCTACGCGAACCGCTTGATTAGGACAAATAAATAGAAAGTTGTGCTGACCGGCCAGAGGCCATTTTGAACGTTCTTGGTTGATTGAGCGGATGAGGTTGAACTTGATTCAAGAAGACCGACTGAAGGCGGTAGTAAGCGACAGTGGTAAACCGATTTTAAAACACGAGTAAACCGTAAGTAGACTTTAGCACGATTTCCTATGGCTAAGGTATACTTCGCACCTTCATTTGCTTAGTCCGGGGTCGGTCTTATTTCCATACGCACTGATAATTCGAGTCCGTGCATTACGTCATGAACTTTTTTGTCCGTTGTAATACGAACCGTGCAGTGGACAATTCGAGCAAATTAAGAGCTGAGATACAAGACAGTTATTGACATCTTTGAGTCGGCCACTTGGGTGGGGTAATACATTAACTTCTGCAGAGCAGTTCCGAGGAAGACGAAGACTTGCTAGTCCGAAACACTACAGAGCGAGTTGAGTCAGATGCGTAATAACGTCCCTGAAAACAGACACCCAAATAAGCTGATCGAACGGCACATAAAAGAAGTTTCTCCGAAAACCAAGCAGCATACAGCGCCCAGAAAGGACCGTTCATCACTCTCCATTTTATCCGGCGAGAATGCCAGTGGATTATCCTGTAGGTGCCTTATAACAGGAGTTGGAAAAATGTTCAACGCCGTCGAGTTAAAAATATTCAACTATGTTCATCCGGTTATTATTCAAACACTCAAAAACCGGTTACCAATATGCACCACTTCCACATGCGCTTATCAACCCACCCGGTTCTGTGAAGCTGACTATACTGGTCCTAACAGTGGGTAGTTGATCAAGAGGATCCAAGACCATCATTCGGCTTGATCAAGAAAGGGGACCACAAGAACCATTAGAGGTTCGATGTTTAAACACCTGATCAACAAGGACCATTCGGCGGACATCAAAAATTCATTCACAGTCGCCTCTAGAACGCTACGAAACCGATGAAATCTAACCAAGGATGTCGTGGTGTGTTAGTGAGGCCATAGCGATCAAAATTCGTAACTCGAAACTGTGTAAATGAGAACGACTGTTTCGCGGTTTGCAGCTGTCCAGGTGGGAAAGTATTATGCAACCGGTAAGTGGATTAACTCGGTCCCTTGTGAGTGTATTTTGTTGTTTTGTTTCGAGCTTGAGAATTGAACTCCCTTAGAGTGACCCATTTCTGACTCATATAGTATTGTAAAAGCTTAAGAACGAATAATGGGAGATAATTCTTCGCTTCACGAATGCCCTATCTGATGTACGGCGATTTTTCACCAGACCTAGTTTCGACAACAATTTCGTAAAACACACTGATGGAAACCAGTGATGTTTACTGAGGAGAATGATTCAAGCAGCTAAAGTGGATAACTGAAAGCAGATAATCGTCTGCCGGAGGTATCTTCAACAGTTGATTTTAGCAAGTCATTAAAGCCGGACGTTAAGCAAAACCCAACTCTTCATTTTATCGTTTGTCGCAAAGAGAATAAGCAGAATATCATCTGTTCAACACAAGGATGCAGTACACACAGCATACTTGCGGAAATCATCACTTTTTCGGTATATGACCATTTCGAAGTGGGCGGTTTTTGGTCAGGAGTTCAAACCAAACGAGTTATCCTAAGACTGATCAACCAGATGAGTACATCGAAATCCCAGGATCAAAATATTCCACTAATAAACTGGTGACCCCCTCAACTCCGTGGAATGTTGATCAGTAGCATCCAGAAAAGGTGTAAAGAAAATTCGTAACAAAAAAAGCTATGCATTGCAGGGATGATCGAATCTGAGTTAGTGACACACTGCACTCGCACTCCTGATATACTTTGTCTGAATACATTTTTAACCTGCCTCAAATATCGGACGTTTTGCTGCCCAAGAATGGCGTGGCACTTGTGCCATTTATTCGAAGTTTTCACTAGTGTGCCTGCTGAGCACCGAGTGGGGAACAACTACCAGGTAAGCCCGGTGGTGCGTTCGTAGATACCTAATGTTGACTCCTTTTACTGTAAACTATTTTGTGATGAAGTGGGGGTGATTAAACTGGAGTGCGTCAATTCACTAATACACAGGACAATCTAGGCCCGAATCTAGCTCTGCGCTCAGCTTTCATAGACTACTCTGATATCCACTATCAGTATAAAGATTAGACGGAAAATATTACTTATGAAGAGCTACCGTTAATTTTAACCATTTTTCGCATAGCCTTTTAGAAATCACGGGAATCAACTTTTGTTGCACGCCTAACTGGTCATCCTAAGGACATGGTAATTAAGGTTGTTAAAATTGCATAACCACCAACTGCTTAGTGCGAAACGATGATGTCGTTTGTTCAAGAAACTGTTTCATACACATAAACAGCAGATAACGATGTGCTGCGCGAAAAGTATGACCCTACGTAATTTTTCTAATGGTACCCTTTACAAACAGGATTTGATGATTACTGCGGTCCTTATCAGTAGCCAAAATACTGGTTCATTTGCTCAGAAACTGCAAGTTTGAGTGTGTTGAACGCAGTCGCCTAGACACTGGCATCCACATTTCCCGAGAAAAGATCTCACCTGACCGTTGGTCCGTCGTATGACATAAGCAAAAGAACTTGAACAACAACCTTAGTCTCACCACCCAAAACGAACGCCCAAGTTGTGAGACGAAAACAAGAGTACGATGGACCAGAACTATTGTAGCGTCCGAGAATCTTTTTGGGGAAGTGTTTTCTTTTTGTTCAAATACAATGACAACAGGAGGCGAGAGAGAGAAAAAGAAACAAGTACTGAAACGACCAAACGATAGGCTTCGATAGCATGTACAATGAAATAAAGTTGCGCAGCAAATTATGAACATAAGACGTCGTCAAAAATCAGTCTCACACAGTTGGGTAGATAGATATACGTTTTGCGCTTCACGTATGAACTGGAAACAGTACATTAGCAACGACCCTGCGCCAAGTCAAAATCGTAGGAAGGGATCATTCAGAAATAGATCTTTCAGTGATCGGTTGAAGATTGTCTGTGCCAACAGCGAAGAGCGAGCACTAAGCATGATGAAAACGCACACTGAGCGTATCATGGAGATGATAGTGTAGGCTAGAAATGTGTGGAAACCAACTGCAAACGACTGGCTGAGTCACAAGTCAATATTATTGTTATTAGTATTATTATCAAACAGTAGATGAAGCCATATCACAATGCTTGTGACGGGCAGGTGTACGCGTGAAACGAAAAACTGGGCTAGTGCAAACGACAACAACGCGAAAAAGGAAATTTATTTCGACTTGTTCAACAGCAGCATTACCAACGTTAGCAATACGTGGGGAATGAGAAAAGCATATGATCAACGTTTTGGCAATAGCCAAACAAAGCTTCGAAGGAAGTGCCACGTTGTGGGTGGAGATCGGTAAAACCGGATACGGGAGAAATTAGCCTTAGGCATGAAAAACTTACCACAGGCTACACTCGAATGCAGAGTGGAGTCTCAGTCGACCAACAAATCGTACCAACCAATAGAGGAAAAACGAAATGCGTTACGGTAGCACAAAACAATCGTGAAAGCATAAGAAGTGAGGGGAAACGAAATGATAGTGAGATAACGAGGTGCTAAAGAACCTTTGGGTTGGAACGGGGGAAGCAAATAGGTGCACGGTGGAGGGGCAGAAATACAAATCGCCGCCCATTTGGGGATTTAGTTTTTCAACAAATAACACCCCGTTCCTGTCGGAGCAGCTAAAAATCACGAAATCAATGAAAGTTCAATTGGGCTGGTAAAATTCGTTTAATGGCTTATACAGGTTAAGCGGACCCATGGTTTCGTTGCCCGTGATGAAGAAGCGAAACGACTATGGCAACAACGACAACAGCGATAACGAGATTGTAGATAAAAAGAAGGACTGTCGGTTGCAGTCCAACGTAGGGTCGTCTTGAAATCGCAATCTGTTGAGGAGAAAACTGACGATGCTGGTTTTTCTCGTTTTGGTATGTCTGTGACTCAAGGCCAATCTCTTCCATCTAACATCTAACATAGTCGTGTAATCATGGCATATTCGCATGCAATACTTTCACAGTGAAAATACACACATGATCAGCCTAGCTTTCTAGTTCAAGAGACGGGAAACCGTGTGTGTGTGTGTGTGTGTATTAGACAAGAACTCGGGAAGAAGAACAGAAGGAGAGCGATAAAAGAAGGGGCACAACGGGCAGTCATAACGTCGTACTTGAACAACCGGTCAGCAGAATGATCACCCAGTAAAGTCACATCGAACGATTAATAAAGTCCGCAGTTCCTGAGGTTGTTCGCAATAATGACGTCGGTAACTGCGTCAAATACAAACTGAATATTGTTCGTGTCCGTTGCACAGGTTTGGTGGCAATATATCTCCTTGTTCGGAGACCGATTTTTCGCCTCAAAAGAAGCCTGGATGTAGATGGCTGCTTCTTCATAAGTTTGCTTGCCTGTTATCGTAAGAGAAACGGACAAATACGGGTAGGAAATTGGTGTGATCAAATAATGAAGCTGCCGATATTTCACAAGTAACAACACTATTTTTCTGGCATAACTCGTCACAATCAGGCTCCCCCATCACACGGATGCACTACAAAATCCAATCACACCCTTATTCGTACCAGATTCCAAGTTGAAAGGCAAATCACTGACACAGACGGCTGCATCGAGCGACATAAGGGGCTTTTGGAGTCACATCAGGTTCCCTCAAATTAACCATGTTAGAAGTCTCTCTTATGAAAAATAACATATGGAGGCCATGATTTTCCACCGTTTTATTACCTAACTCCAGCATGAACGTGAACAGAATGGAAATGCTGTGTACCTTCCAATTTATTAAGGGAACACCGAACCGCGACCCTGAAGCTTGCAGTGCAAAGGACTCGTTTGAGGCCTCAGTAGTTCAAGTGGGAACGGTTCGGATAATGGTGACCTGTCACCTAACATCATTTACACTAAATCACTCGATAGGGTCAGACTGACTCTGAACAGAAATAAGACAGGTCGTGGTTCACGAGTCAACATACATTTAATATATTGTCTGTTAGCGTAACCAATCCATCATAAACTCCTGGTGCCTCTTTGTGAGACGCATTTTATTATAACGTGTACCACGCATGAACGTAGTGGGAGGAGCATATCCCATTCCCGCTAAGGCCTACTACACGGGGAAGGGGAAAACCAGCAACTTAGAGTGGCACAGAACCACACGAATTGGCGTGGTAAAGAACCGGACGACAGTGAGTTACCGTCTACCACCAAAGTGACTGGCAGGTCTAGGATTCAAATCTCTGGCCGTTTTGGGATGACAAGTTTAGTTCACCTGATCGCGATTGGGCGCATGATAAACCTTCAGGCTCAAACTGTTACCATTGCACTCTTTACGGCCGTTTCGGTTGCTATCTCACAGCACAATCTCTCATCAGATGATAAAACAGCGCAAACGAAGTAGACGAACGCGGGAAAACTCAACACCATTTGCCATCACATGCCGATACCATGGATAAGATTAGCTTGGCGTGAAAAGATACCCTTAAAGTAGGAGAGTATGTCCAGTTCGGGTAAAGCTGTTTTTTGGTGCAAATTGGCTAATTATGAGAATGAACAGTACGTTCGCTAAGAACGTATAGCTATCTCTTATTCATTCACGATAACCATCAGGTTCCAGGGAATATCCTAGCTCGCAAATGTCCCTTTATCTCCGATTCGTCCGTCTGCACCACAGTGAATTCCCGGGTCTTCCAGTATATCCGAAATCAACCACCGACAGATATTCAAAGGACTTTTGTAGGTGTGTAAGCAAGCGCGATCCAACTCGATCATATAATCGGACATCTCCGCCGACAAGTTCAAGAATTTGACTTTTTCATTGAATTCGAGCGCCCTTAATGTATGGGCTCAATTATCTCAGCCCCAAACGGCAAACTAGTCACTGTAGTAGGAACTGCCTTTCGTTCTTCCGAATTCGTGCGCTGTAGGCCAAGTCACTGCCCCATAAATTATGTGCGGTACTGTATACGCACTAAAGGAAATAAAATAATTTTTATTGTATGCCCATGGGATCGATACTCAAGCTATCAACACTTCGCGTGGCATTAACTGTGCTTGATCCACTGAGTCGTCGCAATGTTTTCGCTCCTAAGGGGTCGTCATGGTTCAACCAGTAGTCATCTGCAGAGTCGCTATCTTCATGGGTTCCATTGGATGTGTATTTGTGCGGATTTCGCTGTTGTCGTTCTGCTCTCCCTTCCAATCCGTGATCCACGTTTACTTTCCTCGGCACGGACTGTTGTCTTGTTCCCATATCTGACGTACGCACACACGCTTGTTTCGTCAAACTAACGCAACCCTGCATCGCACATTTTTCCGACCCTGAACCTTGCATTCTGTGGTTTGTGGCTTGCTTTATCAATTTTGATTGTGGAAGCGTTGAGATTGAATACCACGCTTCGGTTTCTTTGCTGTAGTTGCATGACGACGGTGTGACATCCGATCACCGATCAAAAGTCGACTACACCCAGTCCTGCTATACGGTTTCAAAGCAACCGCTGATGAGAGACGTGCAAAGACTTCCGAAGTTCGGACGCCGTTGTCTTGGTGGAACTGGTAGAATATGGAGAGATCTTGGTAAATCAGAGGTTAGACACAAGGCACTGAGTTTAGGATTCAATCTTTACAACAGGCACTGAATCAGACGACGGTAAGGTGGTTGGGATATGCTTTGCACATGTCCACAGAACGATTGCTTGATTGTATGGTGTTCCTCGAGGCAGGATATGGTGACCAGTAGATTACACATAAAGTTTTAACCACTGCACTGAAGTCCAGTCGGAATCACGGGAATCCACCAGATCCCCCTTCGAAGCGATGGTCGGGGACGGCAGATGACGCTATCCAGAGCAGAAGTCAGTTCCCAAACTTATTATTTTTCAATCCATCTCTTACTATTTCTCGTTCTTTTTCTTTTTTGATTAAATGATTTTGTGAGGCAGAAACCAAAACCAGAACACGTTGTTGTGTGGGTAACGGTTGTAAAAACTGAACCAATTCAACTGGTTCGAAACCCTCTTCCTATTTAATTTGGAGATTCGTTTTAGTTATACTCAAAAGACATGCACGCGAACAATCGGAATGATAGCAAAAAACCGTCTGATCGAGTGGATGGAATTTTAAACTTTGTGGTCGGTGGAAATCTTTTCCCTTCTCCCGGTTTGTCTCGTCACCGAAGTGCAAGAATTCCAGGCGGTAATCGCTGCCACGGGTTGTGTTCTGTTCCTGTAAGTCCCCAGTTTCCAGTTGACCTTTATTCTAAACGTTGCGAGAGTTTTCGCCTGATGAAAACTGCAAGGATGAACTTCCTCATATACTTTTGGTTTGTCTGCTCTAACAGTAGATTGGGTGTTTCCACGGAACAATTACACTCCGGACAACTGACTTATTTTCTTCCAGATGATAAATGATTAACTTTATTCCGTAATAATTCTTTCTGACAAACAACTCACACATTATGGTTGCGAATAACAAGTACACTTGTCAAAATAATAACTGATCCGATTTCTCTTTTCGTTCGCAATCGAAAACCTAGTGAGTAGATAAAATCCAGAATCTGCACTCTGATGCTTCACAAAACGAAGACAACGAAAGTATGTATGATAAACAACCCAATAATCGACCAAACACCTAACTGCGCTAATTGTTCCTTTTAAACTTTAAGGGAGTTCGCCAAGCAAACTGTTTTGTTACTTCTTTGAGCACATCACAGACTGCCCAGTTCAATCGGGGAACGTTTCACCATCTCTCGACAGTGGTCACGTGGATAAAGCGTTCACCGCCTCCGACCAGCTGGTCACCTTGGTGGTAGAAGGGAATATGTAGTCGCTCTGGTCGTCAGCACACCGGATCTGCTGAGACTTTGGAATTCCACTAGCCACTCGTGGTCGCGTTTCCCCGGTCCTCTTCTTTAGCGCAGCTGATCCTATAAGCCATAAGTCATTCCCCTTCCACTGCACTCATGCGTGAAACTTGTGATTTAAAATGTATTATTCGATGGGGAATTTCGAGCTGTCCAGAAGAAGCTCATCACGCACGACATTCAAGAACTCGAAGCTTGAAAACAGATACACGGTCATTTTTTGGCCTTTTTCATTTCTCTAAAACCCTTTAACTCCATTCATTATTTGCCAGTCAGACTTGGAATACGAAATTTCTACTTTACCACACCATGGCCCAGGTTTGAGTGTCAGTCGGGACCCGGAACAGACCTGCACATCACTTAGCTGTGACTTTAGGTTAGGAATAAGAACCGGTGGTCAGTAATAGTGATCAGACTTGAATAGTTTAGGCCCATGATCACTGAATAAGTGGCTGCTGACAAACTTTAAAACATGGCCGTTGAGAGTAGATGATAGGCGAAGACTTTTGTTTGAACACTGTTGTTTTCGTAGTTCTGGTAAGATTTGGTCAGTAACTCAAACGTTAGGCTTAAGATACTGGGACCTAGGATTCAATCTTCAGAAAGGCACTGAATCTGAGTAGACTAAGGTTGTTGGGACAAGTTCTGGGCATGCCTACAGAACGACTATTTCTCCATTCGCCGTTCTTCGAGGAGGTAGTGGTTGGAAAATGAGTGGCCGTGGTCAATCGATCACAGAGCAAAAGGCATGAAAACCTGAACCAATGGATTGGCTTGTGAGATGCAGTTAGACTACCGGGTTGGGGTTCACGAGATCCCACCTTCCGAAGCGACGGTTGGAGATATTAGGTGATACAGCTTAATGTCCCAGTCAGTGGCATTCTTGCATCCGAAATTTCTCCTGTTCCTCATAGTTCTTCAACTCATTTTGCAATCGAGCTTTTACCATTTCTCGTTTATTTTGAATAACTGGTGTTGCGAAGTAGTATTCAAAACCAGAGCACGTTGATGCAAGGCTAATGGTCGTGAAAACTGGACTGAACTATTTATCCTATGGGGAGTTTCTGCAAACGGATTCAAAGTGTCTGACGACTGATGTTCATTACTTAAGAGCCACATAACCGCCTAATGCCACAGCCTTGAAAACATGCCTATGGTTTACTATGGGGCTTGTCTCACGGTTATGTCTGACCCCTAGACTCCCAAAATGGCTTACACCACAGCCCAATCCGACTCGACTAACACGCTCAAAACTGAAAATTCCCAGCAAGTCAAACAGGACTACTTCAAGCTTATCCATTCCCCGTCGAAAGTTGTTGATGCAAAAAAACCTCACTGTTACAATTCTACCTAACCGCTGCCTGGGACGATACCGAAAACTTAACACTGCCATGTAAATGACTGTGTGGGTGGGGAAAATGAGTCACACTTTGTTCTCCATTCAAGAGCATTCGAAAGGGTGGATAGAATCAGTGGTTTCTGGCACTTATCTTGCAGCTAGCTTCAGCAAAGCTAAAACGGTAATCCAACAAAAAATCGCACGGCGAGGCGGAATGCTAAAAAACCCAAATGACTGAGCAACAGCAGATGAGTTATGGATGGAGCGAAACAAATATAAAAATCTACATATAGGTTGAATCAAGCCAAATGGCTAACTGATCAGAAACTGGCCAAAAATTCTCAACTTTGGAATTCTAACGTGCTTGTTTCGTTGAGTGCCCACTTTGCACGCTCGGATCTTAATAATGAAAAAGAAGAGACTTGAGAAAACCGAGCACATCCAGCATAGTACACCAAGACATCCTATTCACACTGACTAAATTTTGTATTACAGTTGATAAGGATCCGAATATTTCGAGAGGGAAAACTCACCAGGATACTCGGGGAAGCATATGGTCAGCGGGGATCGTTTGATTTTCTCTTCGAACAAATCTTTTTTGTTCAGGAACAAAATGATACTCGTATCCGTGAACCACTTGTTGTTACAAATAGAATCGAACAATTTCAGTGATTCTTGCATTCGATTCTGAAAGGTGAAGTTGTATAGAAAATATTCACTACATGCATAAATATGCGTTCCGTGGTCACATGCAATTGGGAACAACATAAATTACTGGAAAAAATACAACTACACGACCGAAGGTGTCTACCGATGAGTGTGCATTGGTAATATGTCGGAGCTATATTAGTTTGTTTTCGCGATGACGTCGAAACTATTAGAAACTACCGTCGGATTTGCCCACTGACATCTCTTCTTTAGGGGCACAAACCGTGCTACTTGGGCATATTTTTCCTTTTACCTCTTTTACAAACAAAACAACAATGTATATCATTTTCAAGAAGGAAACCGCGGCTAACGAAGTGTTATCAGGCGAGAAAGCTGTCCGGTGACGGCAGGATGCGAATCCGCGATCTTCAGATTGAAACGCCATGATGTTAACCATGTGACCACCCCCAGTCAAGCACCCACAACAGATGCATCAATGACAAGAATGGGGAAAATGTTCTCCAGTCAGATGTATTCTTTATTGGGCTACTCGTTATTTCACATTTCTCGTCCCGTTGCAAAGAACTAGATGATTGAGCCACAGAAAAATGTCGGGCTCGATTGGCGAAATTGGGTATAAACCGGGAGTGGTACTTTAAATATCCTCCTTACCAGTGGTCCAAAACGATTAGGATCTGGTTGATGACCAGTTGCAATGGCGATGAAACCAAGACATCCAGTTTTCACTTTCCTGCCTCATGTGGCACATTCTTCCTCATTAATCGCTACAGTCCTTGCTTCAACAGCGTATAATGATCCACTTTTGAGGCACTGAAGATACGGACGTCATCCTATCCCGTAGATGTCCCCTTCATCCTGTGTACTGCCGCTTAGGATTTATCGAATGACATATAAAGACCGGAGGAGAGAGGAAAATGAATTGCAACAAACCCCACGAAGTAGTCATCGTTATCCAAAATTTGGATTAGGGAGACAGTGAGATTCACAGGTGTCAATTCGCCAGGTCACTTTTCAAGAAATACCTGCTACCTTATGTGCATCTTATTAAGTCCCCCGCTACCATGATGGCCGCTGCGCATCTCCGGAACCGCGGATTCAGGGTCAGAAAGTGCTTCACGTACGGGCACAATCCGGGACGCCTGTGTAGATGAAATGACTCGCCAGACAATACTCTTTTGTTCCATCTTGGTGATCGACCTTAGGATACCTCGTCAGTCGTACGGAAACACTTTGTTTCAGGACCACCATTGACTTCAAATTCGCAGGTTCGATGGTCATACCACCTTTGTTATTTCAAGACTGTGCAACCTAACTCTGAATTGCCAACTGATCCAAGTTCTGGTGCGGTTTCGAGGGGTATAAATTGATCCAGAGCGTGTATTGCCTCCAAACAAAATGGATGGCTGCCCGTGGAGAAACCATGAAACGGACTGGGACCTACTCACGTCCCAGTCGCGCCACGAGGGTCGTCTCCTCAAATATTGTCATACAGTAACCATTAAACTTATAGACATGCACGAAATCAAGCTCAGCAGTCAAATTCGGTCGAATCACGTCGAGAATTTTCTGTGGATTGATGGATTCGAAACTGTCAGCATCAACTATTAATCCATATCGCAATCCGCATTGAAATTCAACAACTCTATATAAAAATCGATTAAATTCAGCCGAATACTTCAACGTACACACGATGGTATTATTTTCTATCGGAACATCGGTACTAACTCTAGTCACACCGCACCATCTAAAACTCTAGCTGACCCCCAAAGTTAAATCTAGACGCCTGCGGTTATAGTGTAAGAAAGAAATGCATGTTCGAACCCCGAACCAACTTCAGGCGCTTGGAAGTCGACTGGAATGACATGACTGGGTAATAGGGTAATATGGGCACCGTAGTTCTAGGACAGATGCCGGATTTTTCATCCGTGGGTGACTGTCCACCATTGATCGGGAACAACGGTATCTAACACCCCTTCTTCACGGCCCGCCGGATACCCCACCACAGCTCCGCAATTTCAAGCGCTTTCAACTAATGAGCACTGAGCAGCTCCATCACACGATGCCAAGTGTACCAATAGTAAAAATAATTATAGTCACGTGTTGAGAAGCTCACAACTAGAACTACGCAACCGAAGGCAGGAAAAGACCAGAACGGCTCCGAATCACGGTAATGTTTATTTAAAGGGCAATGATTGGCGGAAGTCCACAAAATCAGTGAGAGTCGTTGAATTTTGTCCGTCTCTTCTCTGATCGTTAAAGTTCTAATAGGGTGATTTGTAGGTGCAAGCGACAGCAAATCTACAACGCACTGTGCCAATTGAGTTGAATATGGCTCCAAATGCATCGGCATGCTTGGCAGTGAATGACTCATGATCGGAGTCGATCACTCGCCTCGAATGCCCCCCGGAAAGCTTCGAGTTGACCGTGCGTGGTGTGATTTGAATCTCTCTTGCTTTTATGATCATATCTGTAAAACGCATTTTTAGCTATCTGCATTTTATATTTTTAGCTGTATGCTCTATCTGTTGGGCTAATAAAGCCTATATTCTGAGGCTTTCAATCTTCCCATTGTGGAATGCCGAGTGTTTGAGTGGAACATAATAAGCCATGGCTAATCGTAGTGTACGACACGCCTCAGATAGCCTTTGCCGACGAAGTCCAACGCACTATTTTCTCCCCAAAGTGCGAGGATCAGAGTGAATGCCCCGAGCCCTCCAATGACTAGACTGGTCTTTGGCAATCAACTCAAATAAACCACGGAAGGCCTACAAAGTGGACGGCTATTTGCCCACCAGCAATGGTGGTGGTGGGGTTTACTAGGCACCCAGGATATTTAGCCTCATCCAAAGAACTTATGAACTGAGGCCTCAGTCGCCAGTTCCCAGTGGAATGGGACTTTTAAATCATCCTCGTGTCTTGTGGGTTAGATCATGTGACCAGAGGCTACGGGCAAGGCCCCCTAAGTCAACTGTCTACTTCGGCCTGGGCAACCGGATAATATCCAGCCATCGGAGGAACCATGGATCCCGATGGATGGCCGGTGTGGATGTGGAGAATAGAAACCATTGTGTGATTAACCATGCATATTATTTCCTATTCGCTCCTCTTTCTCGCTCATGGTGTTCGACCTTCACCATGATCGCCGTGGCACATAACTTGTAATCAGGTTTGTGCAAAATATACAAGATTTAACGAGGACCTGTCATAGTATTACAAGGAAAGCCCCGATCGCCAATGCGTTAACCCGTAATTTACAAGCAGGTATACATCCATCAGATATCGTGTTGTTTTGCATAAATCCGTAGTAAAGCGAGAAACGGGACAGGCGAGATAGTGGAGTGGTGCAAACCACCAACACAATGACCCCTGTACACCATTAGACTGAGAACCGCTGGCGTTCAGTCATGAGAGGTTCGGAAGTTAAAACGGATTCCAATGGGAACAGAATGCTTACTCAGAAAAAGTTCCGCTCCAAGACGGACTGTCAACAGACACTCGACTGCATTCTCGTTCCGATCCCTATTTACAGGCTCTAATCAGTACAAAATGGAATGAGGGTGAAAATGTGGCAAGCACCTGAGAACCCGTTTGTACTAATTTCTTGCTTTACTTTTAATCGACATTTTACTGAAATTTTTTGCTTAGTTTCGTGAACTGGTGTTAGTCCAGATGAAACTGATTATCTTGATTTCTAATCAGATAACAGGTTCAAATTAAAATGTTTCATTTCATATTTGCATGATAAATACCGCTGAATTGCGAAACGAGTGCAACAGAAGCTGAGGTGATGTGTACTAAGGCGGTCAGTTCAACAGATCCAATTAGATCAGTACATTGGACTTCAGCTAAACCGCATGTCATCTATGGATGGTTCAGTTCGGTCCGGTGCGGAATTTCGGTCAAACGCCCACTCATGGGCTCGTGTATTCAAATGCGGTAATCTGGGAAGCCCGTATCACAAACCAACTGACTGCATCAATGAGCACCCCAAACGGGAATCTTTGCGTCGTTAATTCGACTCATTAGATTATGTTTTCATATCCGATAAATCTAGCTACAGCCAACCCTGATCTCTCTTTGGTGAACCAAATCCGAAGTCCAACCAAGATAACAATTGTAGTGTCATTCAGATCTGGCCTGTTAAAAATAACCACATACCGTCGTCTCATCCTCGTGTAGCACTTGGTCATATTCACTCATGGCAACACAAAAGATTATTGCCGTCACATCCTCGAAACAGTGGATCCACTTTTTCCGTTCGGAGCGTTGCCCACCAACATCGAACAGCCTGGAGACATGAAATAGAGTAGATTGTGTCTATGAGCGGTACAAAACGAACTGACATTTCCAGGCAAACACGTGGGAAATCTCGGTCACGCAAAAAAGTAAGCAACAGTCAACAATTACAAAACCCAGAACGCCAACGTTTGAACGCGTACAGGCTAGTGCATTGCGATCGCCTCAGTAACAGATATCTGATAACGATGTTCCTTCCAGTAATAGTTTGAGAAAACATGAAGTGGAAGAGCGAAAAAATTAATCTGACAGTAACGGATCCTTCGGTATCTTTCTTTCCATTTTACTTGCCCTCCACAGCCCCACTATTATCTCAACTGGATTGGACTTTTACAACCTCGAAGACCAGTATTTCAAGCAACACCAATACGGAGCAATCCGGCAACGATTCATGTTGTCTGGCCGATTACAATGCCTAACCTATTGGGAACCCATATTGTTCCCCATTTCTCTCCGCTTCTCGAGATCATGATTATCGGTTGTTCCTACCTAGCACTGAGAGTCTTTGAGCCTATCCGTCAATGCAGGAAGCATAAGATCCAAAAGAAAATGGCACATGCAAGAGAGGCAAACGGTAGGGAAGAGTATTCTGTTTCTAGGACAACAGGATGAAGAAACTACAACCATGCCTCCGCCATATCATAAAAAAGTGACCTGGAAGGTTTTTATCATTAATTCACAAATAAGGGGTGCCGAACGTTCTACGTGTTTGTTGAGCTCATGAAGTCCCAAATACCTACGATGGTGATTCACTCTTGTTTTTTAAAGAAACTGTTCCTAATAACTGCTTTCCTATTGGGGCACTAGTCGAGTTTGAAGATATGGCGTGAATT
Source organism: Fasciolopsis buskii (assembly GCA_008360955.1). Taxonomy (NCBI): domain Eukaryota; kingdom Metazoa; phylum Platyhelminthes; class Trematoda; order Plagiorchiida; family Fasciolidae; genus Fasciolopsis; species Fasciolopsis buskii. Next base: position 41,948 of record LUCM01003869.1, read on the forward strand.
TCATAACTTAACGCCTTAGCATTCTGCGCCTAAACTAGGCGAGTTTTTTATCATTCCAAGCTCGCGTACCAGGTGAGTGGAACGGATATGTGGAGTGAACGTGCGAGAGAAAGTGCACTGATTGTACTTGGTGATTTTCGCTCGCTGTCCGGACGCTTGAACAATCTGAATCGATTCCTCATCTTGCCTGCGACATAGGTCATGAGGTCCGGCACAAGCGAGCATGCAAAACCATCGATTACGTTTGTCAGTTTGGGAACACACGGTCGTCACTACACTATGGTGGTCCGTGTGATAGACAAACGCCCTAACATCGAACGGATATTGATCGTGCCAGCGGAATAAACTAACAAATTGGTAGTGGAACTAGAATTCGTCAAGCGTACTAACAACCCGTGGAGTACCGTGTTGCCTAGCAGCAATCCTTGGGAGTTCCAATCGCGTATTTCAGACGTAACAAAAGTAAGCAACTACAGGACCGATAATGATGAACATTCAGCACAATAAGAACGCTTTAGCCGATTCATCTAGTCCAAAAAAAGAAACTGGTAGCAGGTATGAGATTCGTTACATGAAGCAATTAAACGTAGCATAGCGATTACCACAAACTGCCTGCGAGTATAAAGGGACGAAAACAAAACGAATGTTCGTAATGAAGCATTCAAGAAGAAAAGTGCAAACTATCTTGTCTTTTAGTTCAAATGTAGTCATTAGGAACCTTTATTTAAGGGACAATGACGAATCAACGGGCCTCGACAGCCTCTGAAGATCCACCGACAAACATTATGGTTAATTCATTTTTGATGAAAAAGAAAGTGCTGGTTGTGACCAAATGATCACAAAACAAACCAATCTAAATATGCCCAGTGGTATTTTCAAAACAATATTTGGAACAACGGATGACCTAATAGTTGAATGCATTAACCGACTGTAGTAAACAAATGGATCGGCAGTTTGAACTGCATAGTGGTTGGAACTGTGCTTTTTAAGTAGGCATAATAGTAAATGAAAACTTTTCTAGCCAATGGTGCTGAATCAAAATGACCACAGATATACATAATATTATATATATAAATTTATATAACAGCAATGGTCCTAGCGTAACAACACTAAAAATACCGGTTAGGGAACGATAAAAGAGAATACACATTTTGATACTTTTCTGGCAGTATTTTTTGTGTTGGTCGTTACTGGGCACGAGTTCTACAGGCAAACCATACCGCAACCGGACAACCGAGTTCGACTCCAAACCATAACTCTCAACATCACTAAACCACGACAGTTCTCATCTCCTGAGCTCCAAACAGGAAGTCGGGGAGCTTCAACCAATGTCAAATCAAACGCTAACTTCTTTATACGTCCACGACGAGTCATGATCTGACCGCCACGTCGTTTCATCCAGCCAAGACAAACAAAACACAAAAAGGTAAACGATGGATAAGCGTGTGTCAAATATGTCCAAGCCACCGACGGCAACGTAGAGCGACTATCTTGATCAAGGGGTGACTGTCTACATCTAACACATGACGACGTGCCTCGTCATTGCCCACTTGATATTCTCACCAGATTCAGGGAATGCTTCGGAAACACCAATAGTCGAATACCGAAAGCCTCCGAGCGCCCTCAACGTGGATAGATCGTCCGGGAAAGCCGGATGTCATGGCGACGCAACAGGCCCACGAAAGCTGTTCTGGTCTTTTTTATTTCGTAACACAATCTCCCCCCCCCTCCAAACACATCTACCAGTCGTAACCAAGTTTCCGAGATACTTATCCCTGGGGCCAAAATTTTGCTGCCCAAACAGCCAGAGTGCACAAATGGACTTAGAAGTTGGATTCGAGAATCTTTTCTCTCAACTGTCGAGTTTATCCCCGACATCACAAATGGAAATGCAAGCATTTAAATCAACTTTGGCGAACACTTGCTATCAATATCATGGCGCTAGACAGACAACGAGTAGGTTAGTAAAGCCGGAACATAAAAGACAGTTAGGAGAACTGCAGAAAAATGCAGACATCATGTTATCAAGACCAGATAAGGGTGCAGACATAATTCTCCTGAACAGGTCTGACTATGTAACGAAAATGGAAGCCATTCTGAATGACAAATCAAAATTCGCAAAAATGGCGAAGGATAATGATAAAACGCATCAGATAGAAAAATCGTTGTCTAGTATATTGAGACGACTGAGACAAAGGGATATCATAGATTCGACGACATTCGAGCAAATTCGGCCCACGGGAACTACTATTCCGAGATTGTACCACCTACCCAAATTACATAAAAATGGAGTTCCTCTGAGGACTATTCTCGACATGTGCAATTCGCCGTACCAAGCTGTGGCAAAATGGCTAGCTAAGTTACTGCAACCTGTTAGACAGAAGGCAGCAAAACATAGTCTCGAAGACACATTTGAGCTTATCGACTCCGTGAAAGAACTAAATATGAAGGGACGAAGAATGCTTTCTTTAGACGTCACCGCCCTTTTTAACAACGTTCCGATCACGGAGACAATCGAATACCTGTGACTACATCGAGAACAATAGCTTAGCGACAAGTCTTCCGATAGCAGACTTGAAACAACTATTGTTCTTTTGTACCTACAACGCCCAATTTAAATTCAATAATCAAATTTACCGTCAAAAGGACGGCGTGGCGATGGGATCCTCACTCGGTCCGCTACTAGCTGACATTTTCATGGCAAAGAGGGAACGTGGACCACTCAAGTCGTCAATACAATCGCTCTACTTATACAAGCGTTATGTGGATGACATCTGTGTACTCAACCCCTCGACGAAAACTAAACAACTGTTGAATATGTTCAACTCGGCTCACGCAAATGTGAAATTCACAACAGAGGTGGAACTGAGCAATGAAATAGCTTTCTTAGATGTACGACTAAGTCGTCGAGAAGACGGCTCAATTCGGCGATCAGTACACAGGAAAACCACATGGAATGTGCAATACATCAACTTCCACAGCTTTGTACCTCTCAATGTGAAGAGGAACTTAATTAGATGTCTGATTGCCAGGACAAAAAGAATATGCACAGAAGATACTCTTGAAGCTGAACTGCAGACGGTAAGGAGAGCATTCACCGAAAATGGTTTTCCAAGTAGATTAATCGATGATATTGGAGACAGAAAAGGAAGTTCCTAGGAGGGTGACGGTGAAGAGAAAGCCAGAATACGTATCTCTGTCATTCAAAGGTGACACGCTAACAGAGGTAGCACGACGAAGACTGACTAGCGCTATCAATAAGACATTCTACGCAGTCAAGCTTCGTATCTTGTTCAAATCTCGCCCCGTAGTGTCATTATGGTTGAAAGACAAAGTCCCTGATTCTGCAGCCTCGTTTTGTATCTATTCATTCACATGTTTCTGTGGGACAATGTACATCGGCCGCACGACCAGGCGCTTGTCTGATCGCATTTGTGAGCACCACCCTGCATGGTTGGTCACTGGAACAATTAAGTCATTTAATAGCGCCGTCGTTTCACATCTAGCACCGATTAAACACACCGTGAATGTGACGCAAGCTTTCCGGACTCTGTATAAGGTCAGAGGTCAACAATCCAGGTTGGCAAAGTGTCGCTGCTCCTTGAGCACTGCGCAAGCTGTCGCAATCTGTCTTCACAATCCTCCACTTTGTTCTCAAAAACAATTTGTAGTTTCGCTTTAACTCCCCTGGCCCACCACCCTCCGTCCCAATGCAAACCCTAGACAACAAAACAATTAGTACAACACATTCTTGTGTACTCAGGTTATGCATGTAACACCACAAATCCCTTCCTCACCCATATTTGTATCTGACTAATCCAATCCTTCCTATAGTGAAATTTTTCATGAAGTAATTCACCATGTGATATCATCGCCCAACTCACCGTAAAGAAACCATGGAAGCACTGTACAGCTGTTTCATCCTTGTTAGGAATCATCATGAAAACATTCAATTTCCTACTACTAAAATGCACCAAGTGAAATTTTTGTCAAGATATATAGTGATTTAATGGCATGAATACGAATCACTGAAAACGGACTTGTTCGCCAAATTGTTTTCTCAATGAGCTCAGTGGGACTTTTCAAGGAATACTCAGGACTATTAACTACTTTGAAGGCGCAAGGCACTTATCTTACCTAAACACCTTAATCGCCAAATGGTCGAATGCGTACTGAAATCAAAGTCATCCGGTGATGTAAGTAATTACGCAAATTCATAAGTTATTGACCCCTGAGTTTGATGTTTAGGTAGCAGATGTTTTATCAACAGTTACGAATGATGGTCCAGTTGCTTACTCAAGAAAACAATCTACTCTAAGCTAAGTAAGAAACCAAGGGTCATCTGTTTAACGAATCCCCCACCCACGTCTCCGAGATTCAGTAGTCAGCAGCATGCAACTGTACTTAAGTTAGACTCATTTTTACGTGCGAATAATAAGGGTTCGTTTTATTTTCTAAAGGGCGAGAATGAAGGCAAACTTCTGGTGATTTTGATCTAGTCGACTGACCTTTGGTTTGGAGAAGGTTAAATCCTGCATGCGAGCTAATCACGGACGGCATGTGAAGTATGTGATTCTATGCTCACCGGCATATATGGATAAAGAATTACCAGGCGCCCTGGATTTCTAGCTTTGTCCGTACGCCGAGTGAACCCAGCAGCCGCCGACTTCAGTGTTCTCCACGACTTTCGGATCCTTCCAATAGACTTGTAGATTAGACCCTTTGGTTAAAGGCTGCAAGCTGAGCTCCCTAGGCTAATTCCTAACTTCGACTTAGGGAACCGAATAACATAATACCTACGGATGAGCCAAGGATAGCGATGGGCAACCAACGATGTGAAGTTGGGAGAATGGAGAAGTTAGCGTATGTGGTTTATTTGGCTTTTTGCTTTCCTCCTAACGATTACCTATAATGTTAAGACGGGTCTTCCATGCGAGCGTGTAATGTCCAAACGATAACTACATGTCCAGCCTCAGTTTTCGGATGACCATGAAATATACAGACACGACTCACTTGAAATTCATATTTTTGAACTGGAAATGAACTTCCACAATACCAGTCGTCTTGACTCGAGTTCGAAGAATATCCTGCTCCGTAGGCATATAATCTTTTGCACCCAATCGATCCAGATCGTCCAAGAAGCTATACAATAGGAAAATCACAGGTTTGAGTATTTTTAGCAAACCAAACAACCAGCTAGGAAACGGGGAAAAAAGAGTAAACAATTTTCAGTGCTAACAGAAGCCAGTTTTCCTATCGTCATATGGTGGCTTAGAGATCCTACTGTTATTTCCGCGGTTATTCGATTGTAACCTTCCGACTGGTCAGCCTCACACTTGAGAACCGATTGAGGCCTAACTCAGCTTGAGCTATCGAATCACCCAGTGAAACACAAATCAGCGACCGTTCATTAGGATCACAGCGTTATTATGTCCGGATGCTGCGAGGCGAGGCGAGACGATAAGTGCACGATGGCGTGACACATCAGGCTTTTAAACTTGCGAGATCGATATCTGAGTCACTCCCTCCTATCAGGTTGTGTTTAGAAACGCGTTCGCCAAACTACGAAATACCGGTGAAGAGTCGTTGGTTCTGGAGGAATTCTAAGTGGCGAATGCCGGCTGACTCGTGAGTAAATGGTACGAATGGCAGCAACATTAAGAAAAGTCCATAAAAATGGAAGTCTGCATGACCTCAAAATGCTAAACATCTCAAATAACAATAACACGAGTCCTACCTTTGAACTACAAGACACACGACTAGGTCGATATCCCCTCGATACTTGATCACCCGATGAGATGCGCCTGGTCAAGTGCAAAAAACCTATTGCTCACGTCGAGTTCTACCTTTCTCAGATGAAGTTTAGCAATGGACCGAACCAGTCGTACAGTCGCGTATACAGAATTCCCTTCCGACCAGCTTCAGCTTCTGTTGAGCAACAGCACAAAATACACATTTCGTTGCAGTTAGGTAAATTCTACCATGTTTAAAGACCTTAGTCACTAAGGTTAAGGGACCCAGACTCCCGAATATCCATACCTTTGAATAATTGTTCAGTTTGAGTGGGAACAGATCATATTAATTCTGATGCGGGATGGGCGTCGGGGAAACTGATACTCCCCGAATTAAGCTGGCAACCTATACGTTATATTGCCTAGGCCATACATTGTACGTCTACAAATCAGGCAATTCTAGTGATGTAAGGGAGAACCAAGCAACTGGAGAACAGCAGACAAAATAAGTTGCATAATAACACTGACAGGCTGGACTATCTTTTTGTTTTACGCTTTCATACATATTTAAATGTATACATCTGAGTCGGTAAAGCGTAATCGAAAAGTTACATGGGAACCCGTTGTCCCAGTTGCCGAACATCAATAAAGACTTACTATTTGGCCGAATCGTTTAGTTGATACTCGTTGGAACGCGCAAAACACTCTTGCACGCCACTGTCTGCCCACAACCGCTTCATTGCCTCCAGCAGATCTTCAGAAAACGGTTTGGTGTCCTCCATGGCTTGGATCACATCGCACACGATTCGGGCGTCTTCGGCCTGAATAAGCGAAGAACAAAGAGGCGTCAAAAAAAGGATGAAAGGCGAATTAATTTGTCCCGTAAACTGAAAGGATATCGGCAGGGTATTGCAAAGCAATCAAATTTCGAGCTAAGACACCAATCGAAACTATATATATATATAACGGATAGTCTAGTCATCAGTTATGTTTCATCCAACCACAAACTCATTAACCATTCGTAATCGACATTCTCGATGTTGACTTCCCTTAAAGCTGAGATAAACTGTTATCGTTGAGCAAAAGCGGCCTGCCCACGAGTGTAAATGTGACGTCTCTTGCGCACATGGACGTGGTATGAGGGCGTGCAGTATCCCTCCCAAACCACCGCTGTCAACTGATAAGCAGACAGTTCCAGGTTAGATTGGTTCAGATCATTTGGTACATTCATTAATCTTCCAAGGAAGTGCTCTGATTCTCGTCAAAACTTCGCAGCACCGATGAACAGTGAAAAAATCAAAAGATCACAGACCAGAAGACTTAGAGAGAAGAAGAAACATTTTGAATGTGTTAACACCACTGACAGTGGGATTTACCTAAATCGCCTAAGGCATCAAATAATCGCGCTGGGGACCTCGTGGACCTCAAATCGGCAATCCAACTCGATCCACTCGGAACTGTTGACTGGTTGGCGCTTTCGTACTCCTTCAACAGGTCATGGGCTGTTAACTTTAACCAATCTTCAAACCCTTACCCGCCCAGGGGAACAACGTAGATCGAGGGAGTCGACCAGCAGACACCCGCAACACAAACTTCAGCCATCTGAATCTATTCAAATTCGTTGCCTGCTTGACTGACTGAGTTTTGCGACCCGATACGCTACGTCTAACAGCTAGCAATACTACAAAGACAGACGCCCAAACCCCGAAATTCGTCGGATATCTTCTTCCCTCAACGGCTGATCCCACCGCTGCAATGCAACCTCGACCTGTGCTCGGTAAGCGGACACCGCACCGATACCACAAATATCGAAAATCAGTAAATACCAGTCGGTCCTTCTGTATGCGGGACGACACTACGTGTGATATACACCACCAAGTGAGTCATATAAACAGTAAAACTTATCTGCTTCACTCAATTACTCTTTCTCAAGAACAAAGTTTGACTTCGAACCAATCAAGTAACAACCTGAATTACACTTCGAATGAAAAAAGACCATCGAGCGAGAATGATTACATGGATGTCGTTCAGGTACGATCACTTAGTCGCCCCGCTCCTCGAAATCGAACAACTTCAAAAACAAGATCATACTAACGAAAAGCTTTCCACGTCTTTGTAAAACACTGGGAAGACTTTGGGATACAATATCAAAAATATTTGCCAACTAATTGATAAGCACCAAGACACTCATAGTCTGGGCTATTGTTACCGGAAGTCAAGGTGTAGCGATTCATTCCTCATGTTTTTTTCATATTACCCTATTAATAATGTACCTCCACCTTGCAGTGACTCACAACTGTCTTATGCACAGATTCGATCGAAGACGGTACACAAAGCATGGAATTTATTGGGGGTATTTATTGGCGTTGTCTTCGCAATGTCAGTGATGACCCCGCTAAATTGGCTGCATTTTGACAGCGCCTACCTAGAAATGAGAATTTGCCCAAGCAGAAGAAACCAGCCTCCATTAACAGATAATTGCTTCGTGGTCGATGAGGATACGTCAGGAGGTCGACATGAACTAATCCCATGTGGTGTACTGACGTTTTGACAGTTTGCAGTCCAACCCCTAACAGTACTTTATGCTTTGCTAGGCACCAGGAAACAGAGTTGAGCCTGTGTATTTGGACGAAGAGATGTTCTGTACTGGTTGGCCGTTGAGTGATCGCGTCTGGATTGATTGTGAAGGCATTGGTTTTTTGCTAGGCGCTTCTAACCGGTGGATTTGGGAAACAAATTGAATCCATAGGGAATTGGTTGGAACGCAATGGGTGAGTCAGGTACCAGGACAGCATCATCCGCTAACTCCAATTCCGAGAACCGCCACCCTCCACCAGGTTGAATGCCACAGTAACCACGCAGTGCCTGATTACTTGTCCGGTCAATGGCGTAATTAAACAGAGCCACCGACGGAATACAGACTTGCCTTACTCTGGTAAGTAGTGCAAGTTCAAGGCTTATTCGCCAAACATACGGACCCTAGCGACAATGATCGAGTGGCATGCCCTCGGAAGCCTTAAAAGCATTTCGCACATTCCATACGACGGAATTATGGTACAAAGTGATTCGTAATTGACTGAATCAAAGGCAGCCCAGAATTCGATTGAGCAAGCAATTCTTGGCTGACGGAACTTATAATGGTGCTCCATTATTCAGCGCAGTGTAATGGTTTGATCCATACACCCTGTGCCCTTTCATGGATTGACCACCTTGACCCACCTCCCAACCGTTACCTACCTGCCCCGTAGAACAGTGGGTACGGAGGAAGTCTATCTGCTGGCCTGTTCGATTCACTGAGTTTTATAACCTAATACCCAGGGCTTAATATCTAAGTTCTCAATAACACCTCCTCACCATACCCTACCAATACTCCGATGGCTTCAATGCTTAAGCACAAACGGTCTCCCATATCGGTCTTCAATGATCATGTTTCTGAGCTATTGAGCATGGCCGGCTTTAATGTTGCAAAGCAATCTCCATCGATAACCGGATCTAGTACAGATGCTACAGATGTTTCAGTTTGGTAAATGCTGACACTTCATCTAATACAGGACCACTTGGTGAGATGTCACTGAACGAATAACTACACTAAATCAATTCGCCCAAATCCTATCTTGAGAGAACAAGGTTCAGTCTCCACCAACCAGTTCGGCAACAGCGTTGTTCGTTTCGGAGATATGAAATGCATTCGAAACACTGCAATACGGCCACTCAGATGATCGAAAAATATCCTCAAACTAATTTGGGTCTGAGTTCGGAACAAATAACACGATCCGCATATTCCAAGTCAGATAAATCATTGAGGAAATATCAATACCATTATACATATATGAGGATAGGACGAGTTCCATAACCATTTTAACAACAAACGTAAAAAGGGCGACTGAAAGGGGAGAACAATGATCCAAACCACTTCGTGTAGTTAACCTTGGTGGAAGATCGATATAAACACAGACTAGACTTCGGCTATTCATAAATATGGACTGGGAAAGAGAAATGGATTTCTCTGACATAATCTCCACTTGGCTTTCATTGGAAGATCGTTTATCCAACACATGTTTGTGAATGCGGGAAACATTACCTTTTAACTATGAAGTAATAACTCATGTTTGCATTTACGACACGAATGATATTTATCTCATGCTACCATTGTATGTAGTTCACATACATTGTGGTTGCCACCCCGGTTCTCTTATCTTCTCGTTTTCATGTAACTCCACCAACTGGTTCGTTCGTTAGTCCCACGAAATCCCCCGAGATCCATGGCTCCATCGACCGTTTCCTCTCTGGTAGCCCTCAATATTTCACTTACAAACGTATCAAGTTAGCTTCCGGGATTTTTGGTCTTTTACCGTTCCCCGCTGCCTGGATTGCAGTGATATGTCATAGTCTGTATGGCATTTTTCGTAACTATGTCGCATGTTGATCATCGTGCTACTATTCCGACATGCTAACAATTCTGCAAGTCAGTGTTCTAAAGGACGTCTAAACCGGCTCACATAGCATGTGTTGACTTGCTCATGCCGGACTGAATTCTCATTTTATGACACTCCATGCAAAATCCCACACAAGCTTTCACCTGAAGCTTTTTCCAACTTTCTAGTTGGAGGATCCCGTGGTGATATCTACATCTTGGAGAAAACTGTTTGCTTTTTGATATCATCCTCTCTACGATCTGTTTAGACGCTTGACTGCGATTTCATGACATTTGATTGGTTCGGTATATTTTACCACACACGAGGTTTGCACAATAGCGCTCGTGCACTTTCGAGAATTTTCGCTTTCGAATCCCGCATACCACTCCGCTAATTCTACTGTGGTTTGTTCCCACGTGCGCTGACGTATCGGTGCTATTTCAGCACCACGATATGTACAAAACATTTAGCCCATCTAGTCAACTGGTCGAGTCCTCCCTATTCTATCGATTGAGTAGACCAGCGGCGGTCGAGTTGATTAACCGTCTGTCACCGAAAAGGTCAGGGGTTCGAATCCCAGATCCGCCGGCCATCCCCACGGTGGACGGTAATCCGCTGTCACTCCTGACCTAATGAGTATATGGTTCTATGCCACTGCAAGTCTCAAGGTCATGGTTGCCAGTTCCCTCCCCTTCTGCGTAGTGGACGTCAGTGGCTAAGGACCAGGCCCCTTCCAATCATACTCAGTTGAAGTATGCCATTGAAAATCTACGAATTCAGAATCTGATAGCTGACACATCCGTCGGTCGCGTATCGAAAGTCTTCTATGGTGTGTTGGGTCACAGAGGCGGGCAAGCCGTCACACCAGGTCAAAGTATAGTCTCATCGTAACAGAGGCAGATAACCAACCACGTTCTCCAACAGCGCTAGTGGTGTTGTTTGGTGTCCGTTTATTCAACGAGTTTTGACCCTCGCTTTTGGAAGTTAACCATCAGATTATTGGCCTTTACCAAGCCGGCAACCACAGCATGTCGGACCAAATATCATCCTGGTATCTGCAATCCCTTAAAATGTGTAGTGATTCCTTTTCTCACGTCTAAGTATGACTAAATAGCTTTATAAATCCTTTCCCCACCTAATTCTCCTAAGCTGGAACTTGGAACTAATGATTTTGACTTTCAAAATTTTCATTATTCTCATTCGTATATAAAGCCAAAAGCTTCCCACTAAAGTGCTTGATTTTTGTAGGTGCTGCTCCACGCGCTCTTAAGTGCTTCTTGAGCTACATGCCATTAGATTAGCGTGAGTTGCTCTCAGCGTCATACACAGATGAACCAGCTCTTTGGTAGACAGATTCCGAAGTGCTCAGTATAAGAAATTAACTCTAACATTTAAATTTTCTATTCACCTCTGTCCCTTTGAATATATATATATATATATATATATATATATATATATATATAATATATATATATAGAAAACCGACGACGAGCGGACGCATACTTCAATTTCAAAAAGCAACCATCCAAACCTGCACACCTAAAGAGCTGTGTGGTACCCTGTTCCATCGAGCCGACACACTGCCATACACAGCACCTTACGGAACAACAGCAATCTAGGTTTTCAGGTATTTGCGGTCAATGGATATCCAAAGTCTTTTAAATCAACGCTTGTATTCCCGAAGGCGAGGGCAACACTAGAGGACCAGATCGATCGCCGCGGGGTACTGCCATACATTACGGCGAAGTATCCGAGGCGGTCGAACGGCATCCTGACGTCACTAGATATCACAATCGCCCACACAACCCGTACCGGCACCCTGAGATTTCTGTTCTATTCAACGGAAAAGATCGCTGTCGACCAGCACGGACCAGTCAGGGTAGTTTATGCCATTCCGTGCTCGGATATGACAAACAGTATGTCGGTGCCTGGACAAGCAAACAATACGCACACGCTTGCCACGAAATATAGCTTACCTACGACGCGCTGACCCACACTCGCAGATATGGAAACCACTGGCAACAAAACAGGCCGATGAGCAGTCAACATCAACAACGCAAAGGTAGTCAGCCGGGCAAAACAGAAAGGTGGGAGCGAGTATTCGTGAAGCCCTCCACTCGAATTAACTCGTGCAATCGGCATGTGGAGCATGACAAACATTACGTCATTCTAACAAGAATAGAGAGACAAACAGACGGACAGCGCACAAAACCGAACGGAACTAGCGATCCCATTCAATCACTCATTCACGTTTGACAACGAGTCCTAGTTTGGATCGAAACGTCACGATAAACGTATTAACTCAGTGTACGCCTTCTCAACTCTAAATATATATATATATATATATAAAGGAGAAATTCTGAGATAAAAAAGAAACTATGTAGACATCACCACCTGTGAGCTTCCCCAAAGTCCTAGTCCAGATTTTCGAATGCTATTCATAATCCAGGCTCTGTCTCTGGTCTTTGTTCTGCCCGGATGCTCAAACCGAAGTAGCTTATTGATCTGGCTCAGAGGGAAATAACATGTATCAGGAATAGGAACACCATTAAAGAGCAAGGCACATGTGGTAAGCCGAGCCCAGTGATGTGTCTTAGTAACGGACTGACGATAACCGATCCACGCGTTCAGATCGGTTACGTCAACAAAGTTAACGGACGGAATTCAAAAAGAGCATCCTTCCGCGGGTTATCAAATCGGAACCACCTAGCTGGCTTTAGCATGTTGGTTTGTACAAATGGCACTACACATTTAGGACATGGAGTTGAGGTGCGCTCGGCTTGAAGACAAAGAAAAAATGATGGTTAAATGGAATGTTATCACGAGGCTCAAGAACTTTCAAGACTGTATTTTTCGTAAGTCCAGCTGTCACGACAAAAACTTGGTTGAGTCGTAAAGTGATTTTGTCTAAAAATGCAAAATAAAATGCTTGTTCTTTTCGTCAGTTTATATACACATATTTGGTACAAATCTGAGTACGGATCGTGTACCATAAAGGACGAAAACAATAAGCGAGAAAGAGGATAGAAAGGGAAACAACGCGTATTGTTATTCATATATGATAGCTTATCTATCCTCCAACTCCATTTCATCGACTATCCATCGGGATCCATGATTTCTCTGTGGGATTCGCGTTACCCGGTTTCCCAGACCAAAGTAGAGCGTTAACTTAAGGGACCCTACCCCGAGCCTTTGATAAAATGGTCTAACCCAGGAGTCTGTGTGGATGGGGACGAATCACAACACAAACCATTAACACAAAATATCACTGGCCTGTTTATGAAAAAGATGTGCAACAGTAGACCGTCAATCAATCGATACGTTTCAGCAGGATTCGGACAAAACAAGCGCAAACTTTGGCCGAGAAAACAAGGAATTCCAACGATTTCAAGGGCAAAACCAAAAAAATTAATGATCCCTCACTAGAACCCGCTATTCCCCTGAACGTCTTCTTAACTGTCAACGGGAGGAAATTGAATGTAAGAATATACTTTTTGATTTACGACATTAGGCTTTAGGCATCTTAGGTTATTATAACTTCGTACATAACAGATGCACGCGTTGCAAAAATGCATTCAGCTGATTCAAATAAGGAATAAGACGTTCATTCCACTCGAGGACATCCCCTTCGAGGACATTCCCTTCTGGAGAGCAACAAAGGACAGATCGATATGGATACCCTTTCATTTTGATCTCCAAAGAGGTCTTTGTGCTCTTCCAGGATGAACCGACTGCGCAATTTGAAGGAAGCTCGCGGAACTCATAGTTTGGAAAATCTACGAAATTTTAACGGATTATAGTGGAAAAGATAGAAGTTATTTGGCTTTATGGCCATTCGGGATCATTTTGAACACATTCGCCATTCAAGTGGGATTATGTACCTCTCGTGGAGTATCAGATTTGCCTCAGCTTGATAACAGCTCACGGAGCCAGTTATGATCACCCTATTAATTCAATGTTTCACTTAATTCATTTAACAATAAATTAGGGCTATTTCTAGAAGGGGGTCGGGGTCATTGAACGATGGCCCAGATAGAAAGATACTTCTTGCACTGGTAGCTAGCTATCAAGTGAGCCCATTCCCCAAAAGCAAAAAAAATACGAACTTGTCTCCGCGGATAGCAGAGTTAAAAACCAAGATATGGAAACCGAACCCTCTCTAGTCGATGTCGTCAGGAACATTTCCCTATAACCATTTCTGGCGAATTCTTGTACATCAACAAAGGATGATTAGTGTTCAGGTTTTTGCTCTAGATCCAGATCACACCGGCTTCCTTCATTGATCTTCACCTGTATGGTTCTATCTTTTGCGTCTGATTGAAAGCACAGTCGCTCTGAGTAGTCTCTAACTTTGCTGTTCTCCGCAGGTATTAATAACAAGAACGAGTAACTAAAGTGCGAGCTAACTGGACAATCCAAACTGTTGCTATTCCACACCATAACAATGAGGACAAGATGAGAAAACACAAATGGATTCGATCACATCAACCTAGCTCTTCCATTTTCACCATCACTGCTAAGTGCGCCGATGCCGTAAGTGGTACTAATATGGTATTCCAATGTCTACCCTGAAATGGTGGGCTGACAAACAGACAGACCGTTCTAACGGCAGCGAATTGCCCTAATCCACGTATCGATCGAGCCGGAAGTCGATCGGACCTTATGCATGAGCGTAGGCTAGACAGCCCGCAAACAGGGCTCGGTCAAAGTGACGTGTCCGGAATGGGCTTTTAGAAAGGAAGACAAGAACATAAATGGCAATATGAATAAACACAACACCGCAAGCGTCCACACACACGCACACAGACACACACACACACACACGAAGCATGTTCGAGCAATCATTCTGTCAAAAGGGGAAGCAAGAGGAAAGGACGGACAAAACCGATGGATGGGCAGTACTGGGGCATGGCTGCACAAAGCATGGATCAATGTTTATAGTCGACACGCGCTAGATACAATGCAAGCACACGTTAGGGCGGAAATTATGCAGTATACTACATTGGAGGGAGAAGATACCTAGCGAAGCTAGTGGAATCAGATCCACGTGTCCGACTCCGTGTTTTCTTAGTACTACCTTGATATCTGCAACGACCACTACAAAAGACAGGCCTATGTTCTATACATTAAAAATGCGGACTAAATAGAACAAACGCACTGTGAGAAGGTCATTGACCAGATTCCGTATCTAGAAATTAGGATCCGCAACGACTCACTGGAAAAATGTGGAGTGGATGAGGGCAACGTTTACATAAACTTCTGACGAGTCGCCGCCAGATGCTAAAATGCGTTTGTCATCCATTCTCGCTCCTAACAATTCAGTTGAGATCTTAGTGAGAAACTTGGCTGGCGGTGGCCAAGCGGATAAGGTTGTGGCGTTTGGACATGAAAGTCGCGGGTTCGAATCGTCCTACCGCCGGTCAACTTCCCCACTTGGCAGCCCTCTGCTGTTCGCGGCCCCCTTCCTGAAAAATGATGTACATTGTTAGTCCATTAATAAAGGAAGTAAGAGACAAAATATGATAATGGAGTGCACAAGTACGGGGATGGCTGGATGGCGGAGTACCGAGTACGCAATACACGTGACGAGTGGCAATAACCCCCAAATCAGTTGTATGCCTCCAGGGAAATTTAGCCCATCCATTCATATGGGAAACAGACCAGTGAAAGTAAAACGTAATTTTGTTTACGGGATTGATTTTGGCAAATGCATATTTCCACGCAACAGCACGCGGCACCACATTTTTCCCAATTTACAGCCAGTAAATCAGTCAAACCTGGTAACATGAAGACAAATCCCCTCTGGAAACAGTAATTAAAAGGAGAAAATGTGCGCAGAATTAAGTCCTCATCATTAAGATGAAAGTTAATCCCCAGCCCCAAGCGACTATATTGTATCATCTTTACAGTACTCTTTAAGTTATCAATTTTCTCCATCGCCTGAGGGCATCGCACCACCATTTAAGAGCCATACCAATGAATGGGTGAACCAGGAACACGTGTTTATTTGACCGGTGGTGAGCAACTGGAGGTCGAAGATCGGAATCCCAGATCTGTTGGTCGCTTTGGCGATAAACGGCATTTCGCTGTTCGCGACTACATTTGACCTATTAGAACCTCAAGTGGTTGTGTACCGCTGCAGAGCTCAAGGTCACGGCTACCAATTCACACCCTCTCCCCTTGTGCAGTGGACACTAGTAGCTATGGATCATATCCCTTTCAATAAGCTAAAGTATCAAGCTTGCTACGAAAAAATCTCTAGACCAGAGGCAATAAACTACATACGTATACTACCAGAGGATAACCAGAGGTCAGCAAAAGATAATCGAAAGTTGTTAAACGACTGAACTGAATATGACTTCCGCAAGAACTTCTCCTCATGTACAATCGTAGCAGGTACTGCCCAATATATATATATTATATACAGCCATGAAACGGTCGAGCTAACTGACTTTCCGAGGCAGGAGGGATCACAGCCACCTACATGGCAAAAAATAAACACAGTGAGCGAAATGGGCAATCGATTCAATCGCCCAGTAGTTAGATTTAATGGATTTGGAACAACGCACAGGACTGTCGCTTTTTTTCGCACTTGTGTAGGAAACGGTCGTACAACGGAGAGGGAAATCGATGGTCAGAAAAGGTAATGTCCCGCAATGGAATTCGATGTGGACAGTCCGGAAACTGGCTGTATCTGGATTTGCTGTCGCCTGAATTGTTATCATCCCTGACATATTCGAACCTCATGTGGTTCGGTAACACTCGAAGTTTCCGGACTCTGGTTGCTGGTCCTCCCAGAGGCCGTGAAGCACGCCCTATCCGCTGTACTCATGCGTCGAACATGCTGTAATAAGTACACAATAAAAAGACATACAAATGCTAGCGTATTTAGCAAATCACAAGGCTATTCCTCATACTACTTATAAACGCTCATACTACTGAGCAACATAATGTCGCAGTTCTTGGAATGCACTTGTTCTCAAGGGATATTACGGGAGGTTGAGCATACTGAGAAATGCTGCCCTGAATACTGTGAAATGAAGCAGACTGAGTTCAAGATTACCTAAGGCCCCTATGAAACAACCGTGAAGTGGAACCGAACTTGTGGACTAGTGCAATGAAAGACCCGCTCCCGTTTTCCGTTGTACTTAGGTGGTCCTCAATCGGCAACAAAAGTCGATGGCCACTGATGAACGTTCTTCATCACGTGGTCTTTTCCAATCTGTCACGTTTTGTGATCCCACCTCGTCCCAGTATATGGTTAGACGAGCACAAATCACTTTGTATGAAAATGTCAGAGATTGTCAGGTCAAACTCCCCACTACTAATAAGTCTTCTATGCAGGTCTCTAAAGGCGTAAAACTACTGGCGAACTTCGATCCGTTTCACTTACCCCTTGTTCCGCATCACCGAACTGTATTCCCAAAGTGTTCATTGCCCGGAGAATCGCAACCATAGACTGAATCGTGTTGCTATAAACGACTGGTTTGTACTGTTTGTTATCTTCTTGAGTGAAACCACCCTCGTGGATAATTCTGTGAGCAAAATGAAACGCGTGGATAATAAAGGTAGTTGAAATTCCATAAAGAAAAGTATATAGTTAATTCAAATGGTGACTCCTGAAAAATTGTAGCAAAACTCAAATGAATATCATTGTTTACTGATAATTCTGCAAAATCTTCAATGGATTAGGCAAATAAAGTGCAGCGCTAGCTGCTCTGTCTCGTCACTTTTAGATTCACTAATCAGCGAATAGAGTCAAAAATAGTCGGACAACCGTTAAGTTTAATTAGGCTTGTTGTCGATTTGTCCTTGGCTTAACTCTAGGAGTGACCCGTTGTGCTTCAGATTGGCCACGCGTTACATCGATATCACACTCGTATTGCGCGGAAATTTGTTTCCAGTGTGAATGCTTTTTTAAGCACATGTGAAAAGCATGAGTGGAGTGACAGCGCCATACCCCACTGCCTCTAGGGCCTACCGTACAGACGGAAAGGACTGGAAACCATGGCTGTCAAACTAGGCATAGGACTAATTAAGACCTTAACCGGTCAGGTGTGATAACGAGCCAGGGGTGAAGCAAACGGTCACATAAAACCTGAGTGACAGATACACCAGAGATCCGGACTTTTGATATTTCAGGTGGTCGACACTTAATGCACCTGACGACCCCAACAGCCAACTACTACAGTACACTCCCTTTTGGAATGGGTGAGCCGCAGTCACAATGAGAAAGCATCTTGACGTCGTGTGACGGCTTGCGTACCTCCATGATCCAGCGAGCTGTACAGCATGCACGGCTTCTCTCAAACTGAAGATCCAATCATGCCTGGAAGGTCAATGGGTAGAGGCCTGACGAAGTAGTCTCCTGGTCCTCCAAGTCGGAGGTTAAGCTGAGTTAGCAAATGAGTCGGAAAAAGGAATGAAGGAATACCTGAGACAAATAGATGGGCTTCCATTCACCCACATCCCGCTGCCATGTGGTCAGGATCCTGTTAGAAACGAGGATTTTGGTTGAGATCTCTAATCGTCCTTCTGCTTGGCCGCTGCACTCCATAGCACCATCCGTCCATCAATCCCCATGAGTTACACACCTACAAAGAATTCTACACTGCATCGGTCGTCGCGCAGGATAATCAGGACCGCGCTGCCCATTGCATCGAGCGGGGTGGGTAGTGATAAGTATGCTACTGCTCAGAGTTCCCTCTCTTTTATTCTGCCGGTCTCTTCTATCTCCAACCAGATCTCTTTGCCCGCTCTGCATACCAATAGTGTCCCAACTGATAACACGCACGATACTCGCAACGGTTTATTGTCAAGTAGTTTAGTAGGTGATTTTCAGTGTGTTAGCTCACATTTTCTCAAGCCTCGTCAGCCTCTGCGTCTGGGTTCCTTCAATGTGCGCACTCCAATGCAGGCTGGCCAACAGGCGTGTTTGGCTCTGACGGTGGACCCACTTTCGATTGATGTCTGCTGCGTGAGTGAAACACGAATTCAAGATTCGAGTAGAGTAATTCAACTAAATGCGCCAAATGTCTCGTCAAGAATTTCTTCGCACTTCAGGAGACGAAGCAGCTCAAGCTGTGTGTCAATGAGGTGTAGGAATAGTCCTGAGTGAGAAGACTGAAGCAGCCCTTCTAGACTGGATCCCAGTCAACAGTCGCTTGTGCCATGAGACTGCAGGGACCAGTCGGTGTCCGGAGGGATAGTAGTGTTAAGCCTAGTTTATTTGTTATCTCGGCACACGCTCCAATAGACTGCAGCTCTGACGTGCGAAAAGACGAGGTTTATAACGAATTCGTCATTCTTGTCCGGAAGAGCAAAGGCTCTGATATTTTGGTGATAGCAGGTGATTTTAATGCACGATTCGGAAGCTGGTTTAGGTGGGTAATGCACCTGGCCTGCTCGGCGAACAGATAATGAAGAAAGACTTCTCCAGTTCTGTGCAGACAATCGTTTATTCATATCTAGTACGAATTTCCGGCACAGTTCGCGTCGCACAGCGATATGGCGCTCTAGCTCGACAGGTACTCTAAGTCCGATTGACCATANCGCAGTTAGCTACCGTTGGCGCGGTTCTGTCCACAACTGTAGATCATACTGGACCACGTACGTCGAATCGGACCATGCGTTAGTTTTAATGCGATTTTTGCCGCAGCACAACGGCCATCGACGCAGGCCACAAATCCCATTGGCTGTCGAACGTGTGTCTGATTCGGCTGTTCGCAACAGCTATGAACAGAAACTACCCGAGGAACTAAGAACTTCGACGAGCAGCAGGATCAAATCAGACAAACGATGCATTCGGCAGCGTGTTTCGTCTGTGGTCCTGGATCTGGTGTTCATCAAAGACTTTGGATGTCGCAAGAGTCGTTTGACCTAATGGAGCAAAAACGCCAGCTGCCTACCTGCAAGAAACAGAATAAGAGGGATCGACAGGTGCACCATTAATCAACCATAAGCACTAAGAATGAAGGTTAAAACTGGTGAGTTAAGGTAGCCGAAGAGATGGAAGTGGCGTCCGCTTCAGGTGACAGTCAAAGACTGTTTAAGCTTATGCGCGATAGCGGTGGGCGGCGAACTTCGGTTAGTGAAGTCGTGTGCGATAAGAATGGAGAGCTCATCCGTGGTAGACAGAAAAGACTGGACCGTTGGGCAGAACATTTCAAGGATCAGTTTAGCTGGCCATACGCTATCGTATCTAGTCCGACATCTGGAGCTTTGAATCCTTGGGAGGTGTCACTTGATCTCCCAACGGAAGTGGAAGTGGAGTCGAATATTCGGCTTCTGAAGAGGGGAAAAGCAACCGATTCAGACGACCTTCCCCCAGTTCTTTTCAAATTGGGTGGAGAAGTGCTGATGAAATCACTTACCTCCTTGCTTCGTGATATCTGGACTGAGGAGCGTATCCCGCTATCGTGGGGTGAGTCACTGATTATACCCGTCTTCAAGAAGGGTACACGGAGTGAGTGTAGCAATCATCGTGGGATTAGTTTAATTCCGATAGTTACTAAGGTGTTAACTTCGATAATGCTGTGCCTTTTGATACCGATTCGCGAGAGTAATATCCGCGAGCAACAGGCCGGATTTCGGCCAGGTTGAGGTTACATCGACCAGATATTCACTCTTCGACAGATACTCGAAACGCGCCACACGCACCTCCGCCCTACGATCGTAGTCTTCCTCGACTTGAAAGGTGCTTTCGACTGAGTGGATCAACCAGCACTACTCAGTGCTCTCCACCGGAAGGGTATGCCAGCGAAGTTTGTGAACCTGTTGCGAGCATTGTACTCGCATACCTATGGTCGCGTTAGGGTATATGGTGAACTGTCAAGTTCATTCGAAACAACTAGTGGCGTTGGACAAAGGTGTCCCATCTCTGCATTCCTGTTCATCTTTGTCATGAACAAGGTAATGGAATTGCTTTAGCAAGTCTCCATGATATAGAAGTCGAACTGCGGAATGGAGAGAAGCTATGCGATCTAGGTGACGTGCCTGTTCGAATCCATGGACCATGCACAACGCGCACTAGATAGACTCTCGAGGTCTGTTGCGCGGTTCGGTATGTGCTTTGAACCTTCAAAGTGCAAACTGCTGTTACAGGACTGGACGACAGTAATGCCGACTCAAAATCGTTCGTTCAGGGTTGGCGTCCCAATTTGGGTACGGTGGATATGCACCGCTGATGATTCCTAACAACGATGAAACAACTATACAGTGCCTTCATGTTTTCTTAATGGGCAGTTGATCGGCGATATCACATGATGAATTATTTCACAAAAACATTCAATCTCCTGCTACTAATACACAGCAAGTAGTGCCGAACGATTGTGGATCGTTTCACCTACCTTGGTAGCTGCGTGTCCAACGATGGTAGCTCGAGATTGGAGGTAAGTATGCGTATATCCAAGGTTCGGGTAGCTTACGCTGGACTGAACCACTTGTGGCGTCAGCCTGATATTTCACTGAAGTTGAAAGGTCGTGTGTACTGTGCTGCAGTGCCTTCAGTTCTGTTGTACGGTTGCGAGACATGGAGTATGCATGTGGGAGATATTCGCCAGTTAGAAGTTTTCGACCACCGATGTCTACGTAATATGGCTGGACTGGATGGATTGACGGGGTGAGTAATATAGATGTTGGGAACTTAGTACTATGTGCCGCTTCCGAGAGTACCTTATTTCATTGTATGAAAGTAGACTACGCTGGTTGGATCACGCGTTGCGTATGACGAACACTCGTCTGCCATGTCGTGCCCTATTTTGTGTTCCTCCCACAGAATGGAGGAAGCCATGTGGAGGTCAACAGATGGCGTGGCAACGTGGAACCGAACTTAGGTGAACTAGGCGTATCAATTGAGCGGGAAAACTTGAGGACTATACTATAATGAATGGTGAATAGTGCCGCTGTTGAAACTGTTTCCGATCACCTGTCCGCAATCGGACAAATTCAGTCTCTTGATCAGAATAGACGAGGCTAGTGCGTCCTCGCTGTAGAACCAGACCCGCCAGTTATTAAATACGGAGCCAGAGATAACTTATGAATGTCTTTTTTGGTCTTGGAAACCTAAACCACTCCAACAGGACCACCGCAAACCGATCGTTTAGACTTCATAGATAGCACATGTCACTGCAACGTTTGATGCAAAATATAACCCTTTGAGATGCATGCACGTGTCTGATTCGCTGCTTCCCGAAAAACACACTTGGGCAGCCATGGAATAGCAAACTCCTGAACTCATACCGTGCTTGACGAAGGGAAGCCAAAGAAACAAGCCTGTTATTGTCATATCGACCGACAACTCACAGAGTGCGACGACTTTTGGCATTCCTGTATTCGATGTACTTGACTGGTCATCCTCGAGCAAAACCACGATTAACGAATTTCTTATCTCAAAATTCTCTCTTGTTTTGAGTCCGAACGTGACACGGGGTGGCGATTTGCAAAGTTGCAATGCTAAACGCCACTTTGCATTGGTCATTTGGAATTGCAATCGATCTGATTTTCAGCAACATCAACTGTTCCATAAGTATTACCAAATGTACCAGCTTTGCAAAGCAATACTAATTCGTATGAATGCATATTGTATTAAGCGTCTACAGATGGGTGCCATGCACTTTTAATTTTGGTAAGAAAAACCTATCGAGAAGCTATCGCACAGCAAAATGGACGGTGCACAAATAGGTTATTTCTTCCGCAATACGACCGGTGGTGGTCAAGCAAATTAAGGGCTTGCCACTCCAAACAGATCCGCCGGTCATTTTGCTGATGAAAGCCAATTCGCTATCGTCAGGTTGGCTACTAAATTTAACCTATTGAAACCCTATGTGGCTTTACGTCACCCGGAATTTCATGATCATGATTTCCGAGTAGTAGCAGATACGGCGCTTCACTAAAGCGTCAAGCATGCCATAACAAACTTAAGACCGGATTTATGCAAAAAGCTGAATTTTGTGATTGGTCTTGTCAAGGAACGTTTGATCTTTGGTCATTTTATCCTACCTTGGTTTGCTCTCAAAGTGATGCGTGTCCCATTTTCAGCATCCACTTATGTTTGTTGGTCTAACAAGTGACTTGATTGTAAGTACGGAGCTGACCTAATTTAATTTAAGCTTAACTGAAAAAATTTTGAGCTTTCATTCCGAGATAATTAATAAGGCGGGCGTGTGAAACTTTTCGGGGATAAGTGCTCGCCTTACATCACTAGCATAAGCTGAGCCGACGCGCAAATATTAGTACGATGAGATTTTCCATGATAACTGTTGCTGAACCTTGGAAAAGGTTACCCGAGACAACTGGAACGTCAACAAATCAGCAACTATTTCGACCACGATGTGTTACTGAACAATAAAAGTTTACTTAGAGCATTCCACACCGTTATTTCGATACACTACCAACATATCACGGTTCCAATGCTGTAATTCTTATTGTTGGCGAATTGTTCAACTTGAGACGACAGCAAAAATGGATGGTTCCTACTGCCTTCTCTTTTACTTCATTTGTTAATGATACCACAAAAAGCATCACTTTCATGAGGTGGGCCGCGGCCAACAGAGGGCTGCCAAGTGAGAATCGAACTCATGATGTGGATCACCACCGATCCCCACCATAAAACTTTGGAATTCTAGTATTATTCCAAACCCATTCAAATGTTTTAAGAACAGCATCACTTTTAATAACACCATTTCCTAATAAAAATGCCGTTGTCTATTAGCACTAGCTCGTAATTCAGGGTTGGTTTAATCAACAACTCAGGAATCACCATAAATAGCAACCTCTGAGAACTTCGCACACTCCATGACATTTCGCTAGAATTCGATGATCGTCCTCTCAAGATTGTAAGTTCATAGGGTTCTAGGCCTTACAACACATTCGTCCTTACATACATAATTTCAAAAACTAACTCATCGTTCTGCTCCTAGAGTTCTGAAGCACGAATTTTATACTCTACAATTTGACCCTTTTAAACGATAGGCTAAATGCATGAGTGGAGTGAACGGAGCATGTCCCATACCCACAACGCCTCATTATACGAGGAGATCCAAAATATGCTGCTCCAAGCAGCATAGAACCATATAAGGTTTCCAAAGGTCAAATGTGGTAACCAGCTGGACGATAACGAATTGTTATCTACCACGAAGGTGACCGCCAGATCTGCGATTCGAGCCCCTGACTTTTTCAGGGTGAGAGACGCTTAGTCCGCTTTAGAACACCTGATCAAATGACACTAACTGGAAATAAATTTTGATTAAAAAACGTATGCTAATGGGGTGAAAATAACTGTGGGTAAAAATAATCTGAAGACACGGACCGCTGCTCTCCGAGAAAGGTAATAGTTGGAGGATGGTTCGAGTTTAACAGTCGACGAATTGGAAAGAAGTATGAAAACCTTAGCCAGCGGACTGACTCGAGTGGTCCCAGTTGTACCACCGGTTGGGGTCTACGAGGCTTCCCAAACAAGAATTGGAGACAACAGGTGACATGGCTAAACATCGCAGTAAGTGGCACTTCTGCATCCAGACTCCTTTTTCCTTGTAGTTTTCCAACCTACTATTTTCCACTCGATCGTTTACTGGCCATTGTTTTCCTTTGTCCCTTTGGGCAGATGGTGCTGTGGAGTGGGCCTCTAGATATCTCTGTATGTTCGGCGTGGATTTCCCAAGCTCCGAGTCGGATACTCACTCTAAACGCCTATCAAAATACCCACAAATGGCTGTGGGTCTGAGACAGTCTCTATTGACGAAGTCCTGCGCACTCTCTTCTCGTGGCCTTTTCACCAAAGTGATAGGACAAGGCCGAACCCCAGAAGCGGCGCTGTAATTACGTCATGCATCCACGTTTGGTAAGATCTGCAAGAGTTAAGTTGCAGTCGGAGCGTAGAAATCGTTCAGAACAAAGGCTGCAATCCCAGCCACTCTAAGGCCCTGTAGATGCAGCGGAAGTCGGCGCAACCCAATGGAAACAATTTTTGAACTTCCTCAGTGTCTATTTATTATTTTGAGTCACACCAAATACAATTTTCGAGTTACTGTTTAGGTCAAAACTGGAGCTGATGTAATGCGAGACGCTAGAACAAGAGTAATTAGAGTTGTATGAGATTATGTGAGTGATTGTCATTTAACTTTCGGTGATGTGCAAGAAATGGACATTCAAGATCGACTGAATCATAACGGCGCTAATCAGTTCACTTGTAGAGATCTTCATCACAGTGGTTGACTTTATGCCTGTATGAAAACTGAGCGCGCATGATCTCGGCAAAGTAATTGATTCCATTCACACGCAAAAACAGCGACCTCGCCTCATCGGCTGAATTCTCCTATAGCAGATTCTGCACTCATCCGCGCTTGTGGACCTGTCGTGCGCGCATTTTGAGAGCTGTTACTGCACGAACGACCAAAGCGTTGGGAAGTGTGCTCCACTATAACCACAACAGTAAGTGACTGTTGTATCGTTCGGACGCCGGTGAATGGCAAATATTCACAAAGTGGATATGAGCGGTAGTGCGTTAGATTTAAACAGGCATTTTTCGCTATGCCAATGAGGCAAGTTCATTTTTTTATTACATGTATTACACAACAGTGAAGTGGACGAGGCATGCCTCACAGCCCCTAGAGCCCATGACATGGTTAGGGAAGTGGACCGGGAATCATCCCCTTTGCACTTGGAGTGGTACGGACCCACATAAGATCTCAAAATGTCAGGCATTGTAACCAGTCCGGCGACAGTGGGTTGCCGTTTCCAATAAGGGGAACCTCGGCATATCTTTTGGGTTTGCAGTTCTAGAACTATTGCTATAAATTCCTTGTGCATTTCATTAGGAGGGAAGACACTACAATGACTTTCGGTGATTATACGCAGCCTGAAAAGCCGGCGCAGCATATAAGACAAAAGCATTTAGCTTTCAGGGCAATCTTGTCATAAGGTTGGTATTTTCTGCACACAATCTGAACGAGTCTCTCTCACAGGATAATGTTGATCGTCACAAAACTGCGATTTAACAATGGATCTTTTCGCCCACCATGTTATTTTGGGATTGTTACAATTACTCAGAATTTTGTCAGAATTATTCTGGTTTAGGACATGCCCCTGTTCCACTGGACTTCACGAGCGAACATCTCCATGCAGATTCTGTACTGATGCACAGTTCTAATTACCGCGGCTTAAAGTACGCATGTGCAAAAGTGCCCATTGCAAGTGGATCAAGTTCAGACTGATGTGAACAAGATCCTACTAAACTAATTCGATGATATTTTTGAGTAGTTTAGGCCGAATTTCGAGTAACTCCAATGCAGGGCCGAAATGATGCAGCAATGGATTTTACTAACTTACGCAACTATTTGTTCTCTTCGGCGCTCGATTGACAGGACAAACGCATGGAAACAATGAACCAGTGCTTATGGATAAAGCACCTCAGTTTCTAGACGATCACGTAGCAAATTTTAACAATTGGTGTTAAATAACCCGTTGAGAATCATCCTAAATGGCCTAGATTTGTTCCCTGAGAAACGTTAGCCCTGGTAACAGGAAAGTTTATTTATGACTAGCATCCCGACAATGCCGTTTTCTTCAGTACTAGGCATCTACACACTGAACTTAACACGGTCCATTGTTTTTTCGATACACTACGAGTCAAGCAAGGTTTTGATATACTAAGTGGATTTTCTCTCTTAAACCAAGACTTCGTCTGAATTTCTACCATTGCGTGAAATTGATGAAGCTAACGGTTCTATTCCGCTTTGGTTATTATCGCTTAACAGTCGCTGTAGTCTGAGCTATTCTGCCTCTCTATAAAAAGGAGATTAATTGAACTCCGTCCCACTTGCCCAAGTTGCGATCAAGGGTGTAATGCCACCCAACGGCACAGCTGGTTGACTTCCCAGTTAACAACGACATACCTGAAGCCAGCAATCGCATTAACATCGATAATCTGTCACCCATATTTACATCTAGTTCAGACATGCATACACTCAGACGCACTCATCCAGTCCTCCAGGTTTCAATACCGGCTTGCACCCACGATCTTATACATCGGAATAGAGCCTCTTGGAATTTCCATTCGAGAGTCGTCCATGGGATGCACGATATACTCGCCGTCGGTTTTACGGATAGTGCGATCTCGACTATAGTTAAGCATAATAAGGGTCAGCATTCGGTGTCCGGTAAAATAACTCACCCGAAAATATCAGTGGATCGCAGTTACCTGAACAGACGATTGATAGCACTGTCTGTTTCCAATTATAAATTTCAACGCGTAGCATTTCACCGTATAACAACGACATCAGGTTGTTGACATTCCGAATGTCCTTTCTGGAATTTTTAAACGAATGAGCCTGATTTTCGTGAAGCAGTTGAGAAAGATGGCCAGAATCCGAACATCCATCTTCGTTTCAGCAGTGACTACAAGGACAAATCCCTGATACAAAGTAGACCCACGATCTTTAACTTCCTTGATCTGAAAACTGCATTCAACCCAGACGGCCGTGCAATACTGTGGCGCTGCCCCACATTAAAGGATGCACCAAGGAAAATTATTCCACTGATGCGGTCTCTGTATTCGAACAGCCAAAGCCGGGTTCGGGCTTACGGCGATCTTTCATCCGAATTCACCACGAGAAATAGTGTTCATCAAGGTTCCCCGTGAAATCTTTCTTCCCAACTTTGTCATTAAGATGATTATGGAAATCGCTGTATCCTCATGTGAAAATGGTGGTACTGATATTTACTCAGACGGGAAACTCTGATTTAGAGTATGCGGACTATGTTGTGCTACTGAGAAAGTACATAATTTGCAGGTTTTCTTTGATCGTCTGGACGACAGTATTGATAGGCTCGGAATGTTTTCCGCACCTTCAACGTGCAAAACGCTATTGCAGTAGTGCATTGACTAAAAGCCAAACCTTATTCTTACAGGAGAATTGGGTGTATAGGTAGACTTAGCAACCTGGGTAGTTGTTTCCCACCTAGTGGTCGTAAGAATGCTGATGAAGTTGCCCTCTCTCAAGCCGTTTCGAACGATGATTTTAAAAGTTTTTCCAACAACCTATCTTCCGTTTACGATTCCTCTGCATGAGCTGGTTGAAATCCCAACACATTTAAATGTCTCGAATGTCTGTTCTGTCTCGGTCAGCCTTCCCATCCGAAACGTCTTCCATCAACTCAAAAACTCTTACCAGGGTTGATTCTGTGAAATATCTAGGGGTTACTGTTGATAAAAATCTGAAGTGGACTTCACACATTTCCACTTGTGCAAAGAATCGCCGACGATTGTCAGTTCAAATCAGGAGGTTTCACTGCAAAGTGAAACAAAGCGCCATCTTCCGATTTGTATACCAGTGTGTTTTTTCAATCCTTCTTTACTGTTCTCCCGTCATCTTTCAAGGTTTTCCTAAAAAAGATTTTAAAACTCTTCGCCGGAGACTATCAATTATTAGCCGTGTCTTTCATACCACTAACTGAATTGTCCCTTAATCTATGTGATTAACACTTATCAGCAAGAGAAATTTGCTCACAAAATCCTTTCAGATCCCACGCATCCTCTGCACAACGATTTTTCAAAGTGTCGCTCTCATATTTCGACACGATCCGCTTTTCGTTCCATACCCTTAAGAATCAATACGGAAAGGAACTCCACTGTCCCATATTTAGCATGAATTTTAACAAACCGTGACCGGGTTTCGGCTGAAACCCGAGCCACCTTTCCTAATGCGTTATGATTATTCCTGAGTGAGTTCGTTTATATTCTTTACGAGGCGATGAGTGTATTTTATTTAATTTATTAATTTCTTCTTTTCCCTTAATTTATTTTTACCCTCACATTTTTTGATTGAAATGCGACATTATTTAGTGTACGCAAAATTTTATACAATACAATACAATACAACACAGTACAATACAATACAATTAAGTCTTGGCACAAATGGAAAGCTCGATTGGAGTTCACCAATATGAGACATCTGTGGTGTCGGCGTGCCATCTATCAAACAATCAAATGTCAACTTCACACGGCAGCACTAAGGCCGGCCCTGTCATATGGCGCAGAAGCATGACAGATGACCGAAGACTTCCGGTGTTTAAATATCGTATTCCTCGTAGTATTGGTAGATTATGGTGAGAGGATTTTCTCAGCAACTCAGAAGTTAGGCGCTAGACACTGTAGGCAGAGTTAACTTATCGGGTTTGGGACCAAGAGATCCCCTCATTCCGAAGCGACGGTTGAAGGCAATAGGTGATATGGCTCAGTGCCACAGTCAGTGACATTCTGGCATTCCAAATCTTCCTGTTCGGTAAACTTTCTCAAATATTTGCAGTCAATGTTTCACTATTCCTCGTTATCTTATTATCATCCGAACAACTGGTGCTGTGAAGTAGCAGCCGAAACCAGAGCTTCTTGAAGGAAGCTTAATGGTTTCGAAAACAACTGAACTGAACTGATAATGGCTATTAAATTACACAAACAATAGAAGTCAATGAACCTTCAGGAATGAACGAACCATAGAAAGAATTCATAAGAGAAAAACCGACCGATCGCTTACTTCATCTGTTTGACAATGGTACTCTTTCCGGACTCGCCAGCACCTGAAAAAGACGCGTGGAGAACGAATTTGCAAAAGCCATCGGAAACAGAACTATCTCGCTTAACAAATTCACATAAAGTAAGCCACTCCCGGTAGTCGAATGCTACTACTGGGGTCGAAGTAAGTAGACGAGGTTGAGAAATGCAAACAATCTAATCGCCAGTCCATCCTGTAACCGGGACTTTCTTGCTGGTTTCCTCGCCCGAATATTAAGGTCAGATGTTTGTTTCTGTTTGATTGAAATACTTGCCTTTGTGACGACTGCATGTGTTCATCTTACTGCATTCACGGGATTACATGAAGTAAAAAACGTGATCACAAGCGAAAAAATGGCAAGTTGGAATTCGAGAGGGGTTGCGAGAAATCCAAATTCTGTTCTTAATTTTTGATCGGCAAGTTGCAACAAACGCGGGATTCGCAGTATTTTCAGTATCACGCTAGCGTAATCTTTGAATTTAATTGACTACTTTTGAATAAATGATTCATTTTGCTGGCGAGGGATCTGGACAGTTACAGAGTAAAAGGACAACTCTTGACATTGACCTTCTAAGCGATGAACTGATTCAGCGCGCGACACATGCTCTCGAGTCACTCATACCCGAGTCTGCTGTGAACTTTGATCTTCATTTCGGGTAATCGGAAACTTAACATGAATTACTATGGAGATAATTTTGAAGCTGACGTATTTTATTTCAACCGACCAGTTATGTGGAGGTTCACAATTAAAGGACAACCAGAAATTATGAAATACCAGAGCAGTGAGCATTGTGCTCAACAAAGAGATTCGAAAGGATGAGGAAAACCTAGGCAGACGTGCTTGGGACTTTGAGAAAAAAAAAACATTTCAACTTGTGTCTTAATGAAATCCTTCCACAGAATTTTGCTCCTACTAAATAGCAAACACCTTAGAAGCGTTCGATTATTGCGTCAATTCGCATGCTTATCTGTAAAACAATATGCCAACAAAAACTGTTCAAGAATCCGGAAATTTTCTTTCAGCTGTTACTTTTATTGAAAGAAACAATTTGCAAAGCTATCACAATGACCTCAGTATACCTCAGTGTGACCGGGAATGGTTGTGAGGCTACGGGATGCTCAATCATCCTGTGCAGCCACCGAAACGGTCTCGAATGACCGTGGGTATCAATCAGCCCCTATTGAGGAGGTCCTACGGACTGCCTTAACATGGCGGAGGTATTCCCACTAGTGTGAGGATGAAGGCGAATGTCCAGCGCTCTCCACCACATTCATTGATCTTTTATAATCAGTCTAGGAGCGATGGCTAAACCATTTTCTCAAACCAACCGCCAGATGCGCACGAAGCACACAACGCTGCTCAAACGGCAAACGCGGCAGAGGGGTGTATTGGACAACCTGGATATCTGGCATCATCCGAATTGCACCTGAAATGAGCCATTGGTCACGGGCTCCCCGAGGGCTATGAAACCTTCATATCGTCCGGCCAAATTGTAGATTAGATCCTATGGTCAAAGGCTCGAATTCATCGAATTTCTCAGGAGTCACTGAGTTTGACTGAGCAAAAACGCCAGCTCCCTAACTCCAATGAAGTGAATAAGATGACATCAACAGCATCGAGTAACAATAAGCATTAAGAATGCCCGTGAACACCCATGGGTTATGATAGCCGAAGATATAGAAGTAGTAGATGCTTCAGGTAACAGATAAAAGCTGTTTATGTTTAGACACAACACCGGCGGGCGGCGAAATTCGTTGTGTGAAACAAAATGCGATATAAGTGGAAAGCCTATTCTTGGCAAGCAGCAGAGGTTTAGTAGCCGAACAATTCAAGGAGTTTCCGCGCTGTCTTTACTTTCGGTTACGATGACAATCCGTAAAAATCGTTGTACAAAATACATATTAAATAAATCTAGAACTATCACTGGATCAACACTTTGAAAACAAAATATTTGAACTGATCTGGATCGCGTAAATAGTATTTCCGTGATCAAATTATTTTGACAGTTGGTCAACATTTCCCAGTCACTGACCGCAGCGTAAAGCCCGAATGAAGTGCGACCACAGAATACACAACCATGTAACTATTCGTGCATCACGTCAAGCTCACGAGATATGAGAAGGTCTTGTAGCCATCGATGACGTCAGCAGGCAACGAAATGTGCCAAACGAGCCAAGTTTATTCTAGACGATAATTCGTCCCCACCTGGCTTGCTACCATATCTCGTTCATTGGTACTTAACGATTCGATGCTACGCCAAATTTCAGCGCGTGACTCCCGGTCTACTGACTACTTCACCCCCGATACAGTGTGCTAATGAGTCGATGAGACGCGCCCTTTCCGATGCAGTTATGCTTAAAGCCGCATGTTAAGAAATTCATTCAGTAAGGATGAGCTCTCGCCGTAATACATGAAAAGTTGACATGAGAATGTCCGAAAATCTGCCACAATATTCAGTGTATTATTGTATACCCGAAACAAAGAAACTAACAAGTGAATAAGGTGTAAACCATCATAAGAGTCAGAGGTTCGAATCGCAGACTTGCAGCAGAAGACAGCAGCTCCTTGTCGCCCGATTAGTCACTATACCTGAACAAATGGTATCCTGAGCAGTACAGGGAAATTCCAAATCTCAAGCTCACGGTTGCCGCCCCTATTTCACCGAGCTATGAAAATTAGAGGACATGAACACAGACGAACTGGAAAAGGAGAAAAAACTTACCATTGAGGACAAAATAAACACTAAAACCCCGACTCGACACACCCGCCAAACAACACCTCCCATCCACGATCATCACAATACCATATACATTCTCACCACACATACCAATTAACACTGGACAACTATCAAACCCACTCCACCAAACACTAACAAATACGCAAAAATAACAAAACCAAATTATTAACCAAACCCGTTACCGCATCCCGAAATATTTTACTCAATCATCAATATACCAAATAAATATTATACCAACTCTTCTCCACATATTCAAACTTCCATCCAAATATTCCATCACACCAACTCACAAACAATTACCAAATAATCACACTTATCCCAATTCGACACACCCGCCAAACAACACCTACCATCCACGATCATCACAATACCATATACATTCTCACCACACATACCAATTAACACTGGAAAGCTGTCGAGGCTGCTCCACTAAATACTGCGGAGTAATCGCAAATAATGAACACCAAACACTTCTACAGGAATCACCGGATTTCCGGGATAACTTCAGCAATCATCCATATTCCAATTTCTACTCATATCTCCTGTGGACACCTTCACACTTCTAGCCAGAAAGGCGCTCACACCAATTTGTAAAGAACTTCGGACGAATCATACTTCTCCCAAATCTACGCATTCTCCAAACGTTGCCTTTTATGTACTTTCTTGCATGACTAATTACATTCTCGCGAAGGTCACGAATATCCACTGCAAGAATAATACGGCATTTTAATGACACAAGAGAGACATACCCCGCGACCACTCAAATATCAAGCGCGTCAAATTTGTCTTGCGAATTTTTCACCAGTCAATCACAGGCCTATACGATTACTATCTCTTCTTATCATATTCCAACTTACGTCCTGAATTTCACTCACCTTCACTCACAAACACTTAGCAACAAATCGAATTTTCCCCAAACAATTTGGAACCAATTATACTTCTTCCAAATCTACTCACTCCTCAAACAACACGTTCCATTCTCGCTCATCGTACTACAAATTACGTTCGCTCGACACATCAATTCCCACTGTATAACTATCACACCCTTTCCAAGACACACGGCCGAATACGTACACATAACGACTACTAATAACTGTGAAACTGGCCCCGTGATTCCGGGGACATTTTGTTTACTCATCCTTAAACCGCTGACTATTCCATTCTCTTCTTGTCACGTTTCAAGTTCTGTCTTAACGGTCTCTCACATCAAATCAGAAACAAACAGAAGCAACTCAAACTGGTGATTCTTCTCTGAATACTTGTACGAACACCTTTCGTCAACGCTCATGCGAAACAAATTACATTCTCCTGACACATACCAAAGACGCCACCGGGTACGCATCCCTCACGACCGCCAATAACCAGTAAGCTGGTCCCTTCCATCTACTCATCTGACGATACAAACTGCATACGCAAAACAATTCCCAGAGCACAACTATGACGCCATTTTCAACCGACACTACCGAGTGTGCATTGATCTCAAGAGCACCAATATCTACCAAGGAAGTCAACCCATTCACGAAGAAAAAGCCTTCACTCATTCATACTGTGGACATTAAATCAGCATTCCCGAGATTGCCCCAAGATAGAACACAAAATATTATTAACAAATCAAGCTCAGGGCAAACCTGCGGACTGTTCAACCGACACCTTCCATTCACTCTCCCTATACAAATTGCATTTCCCTGACATACCGATTCCGAGTGTACAATTATGAGGCCGTTTCCACGAGACCCTGGCGCGCACGCCAACCTGACGAGCGCCGATCACTCAAACCAGTAACCTGCTTCCCGAAACATTTTCTATCCTTTTCACATTCCGACCTCCTTTCGAATGTGCCCTCACCCCAAACCAGAAATAATTATCAACACTGGCGGCACATCTCCGGACACATCAAAGAAGTGCCTATTCACGCTCATGACACAACAAATGACATTCGCTTGGCATAGATTAATTCCGTGTACAACTCTGACGACTTTCCATGTCACACTACCGCGTATGCACGTATGACCAGCGCCTATAACTGCCAAACCAGTACCCTCCTTCCGGAGTAATTTTCTGCGCTCATCGCGGTACTTCTTGCAATATATATATATATATATATTATATATATATATATATATATATATATATTCGTATAGGTACATATATATTCTTGTCGAACGTAATGCAATCGTCTTGCCAAAGAACTGCGAAACAATAAAAGCATTGATAATGTTAGCAAGTATAGTAATATTAATGACTGGACAAAGCGAGGAATAGAACGGTAAATTTTTTTGAAATCTGTCCGCGCACACACAGGTGGGGTACCCCTTGGCTGGCGTTCAACATGAAGACAGTAGCAGTAATCTGAATAATGATCAGTTGTTTAATAAAATATGACTAGTAACATTACATAGGTAAATCATCGGACCGGACACTTCCTCCCAAGCGTCAGTAAACGGGCACTCATGGCTACTTATGGGTGGCCTTAAAAACATTTACTTTGAAAAGTGGAATATAACTAGTTTGATTCGTGTAGGCGGGGTTGACTTATATGCGAGACAAGTGGATTTTCAGCCCTACATTTCAATTGCAAGAACACATTAGTTTCTAACCATAATCTGTATTTCCCATCATCATCGTAGTGGGTAAATGAATGATGGTAAAGTGAATCTTGTCACTTCTTGTTCGCACTGCGCAACAAATGTGCAATACTTGGGAGGGTGACTCGGCCTGTTGCGGATGGGGAAATCAGCGGCGATGGGAGGAATCGAACTCGCGGTCTACATGTTGAAACACTCGCTGCGTTACTGTTCACATATTACTTTATGTCATGCTTGATGCATGAGTGCAATGAGAGAGGCATGTCCCGTAGCTTGCTATAAGGGCCCACTACTGCACATGGGGGAAGAACCAGCAACCATTATCCAGAAACTCGAAATCATATAAGGTCCCAATAGGTTAGGTTTAGTAATTGGCCGAACGACAGTAAATTACAGTCTACTACCGAAGCGATTTCTAGATCTGGAAATGGGGGAAACCGGCTCCCTAGTGTTTCGTGAGCTAGGGTTAGGATTCAGAACGCTGATTCGTGAGCACAGTTCAATTAGCAGCCCTCATAAGCCTTTTGAAGCCGCAAGGAAGAAAGAACGTTTAAATATCGATCCTTACGTACATAGTACATGACTATAGGAGACAGGAGGTTGACCCTGTTACCCCAAAAACCCACATCACTAAGAAAACCGTGGTTCTATGACACTAATTTTCAGAACCACGGCTGCCGTCTCCTACTTCCCAAGCCGTCCTCTTCCATTATACTCACGCTTTACGAATATCATAAGTAAATTAGTTAAAATAATAACAACAATAATGAAATTAAACCTAGTTGCCTCAGTAAATTGCAAAATTTAAAACAGGAAACATTATTTCACCTGTCGGTATTTATTACGAATAAATAAACTATGTAGAATACCTTATCCAACAATTATCAAACTTCTATAGAGCATTTTCTCCATGATGTCGAAATTTTAGCACAGCATACCAAATCACAAATTAGGATAACTAGTAGGCTCACCCAAAAGTAATAATTTGACATCTTTGGCGGCTTGCATGCCATCCTCCTTTAGCTTCTTATCGATATTCCTGCTCTGCTCCAGAGCATCACGCTCCTCTTTCGATAGGGTACAGCCCATTTTGGTGTTTACTTGAGCCCACTAATCGAGGAAACGCCACAAATGAATCACGATTTTCTTGTCGGTCGATAATCGGAAATGCCACCGAGAATTTGAGATTCTGGCGGGAAAATTGAGAATAAAACTTATTCTCAACAAAGTTCTGGGAGTAGACGAGGCGACCCACTAGAAGATACTGTAGTCAGAAGTCCTTGGGTGAACGAAGGAAGACGTGGCCTGTTAGCTTACACAGAATGGAATCAATCCGCCGGGCACGGTTCGATTGCCAAGGCGATTGTTGTTCCCTTTTGTGACTCAACGTCTGCTTGCGGCGAGAACCTGGGCAGGGCTAGGCGGGTTACGACAGCTTGGGGGAGGTTGGCCTCTGTTGCACGGGCCGATCGCATTCTTTCTTCGGTTCGCTCGCGTCTGAGTGGGTGGACAGGTTTCGCAAACTGGCAGGACGTGAATCGATCAACTAATCGATCTGCCCGGAGCGAATGAAAGTCGCTGGTGGGGTGACGTGTGGGCAAACTGACAGGTTCGATGTGTCTGTTACTCTCGCAACCAGTTGATAGAATCGCAATCTTGTTGTGTCGCAAGCGCGGTAACGGAAACAAACACATCGTGTTTCCCCAGATGGCGCGTGAGCGTGAACGCACGCAAAAAGCGGTCGCATGTCTACTTCTCTTTCCCTCATTGGTCGGCAGTGCAGCGCGCCTCCTCTATCAGAGGGAGCGCGCTCCATAGACAGCCAGGTTTCGCAGACCGCATTTCTGCACTCGGCTGGGCAGCAAATGAAGCAGCGCAATCGACATCATGTTTCGATTGGTTGAGGTAGTGTTAGCTGTAGCGGTCAGAAACACACGTACGCGTGCGACCACCGTCGAAATTTCGTGGCGTTCGTTTGACCGCCCTCATGCATTCGTCGCCGCTGTGACGTAAACTCGTCCCCGGCGTCGGAGATCGCTTCCCCAACCGGATGATATGGCGTTCTGGAGTTGGATCGATCGACTGATTTGTGCACGACCAAATAAGTTGGGTGCCACCACTGTTTCCGGGTTTGTACAACACGTGGCGCCTGTTTGGAGAGAGAAGCGATTACCACACTACATGGTTTTCTTTTCACGAAGAGTAGAAGGCGAAATTTTGCCAGTTATTTTTCACTCGATGACACCATCCTGTAGGCGAATTTAACCGCTGCTTCAAAGTTCCAATCAAAAATGTTGGACCCGATGCTCGCGATATTATGCCATCCAACTGGACTCAAGGCGGCCACCCAGTTGGCACAATCAGTGTACGTTAGGACACAAACGCGGACATTTCCCTTTATGGGGCGGACTGGTGCATGTGATATTTCGGTAGGCCAGTTTGACGTTCACTCCGATTTTTTCCCCAGCATTTCAGGCATGATTTCGACCTAAGGCGGGAAATGGCATAGAACCTGAGCAAAATTTACCCCCGCCAGCCGACTTTAGGTGGGTATTGACCTCGTCGCAAATGACTCCGTAGGTATAAGTTCATCCAGAGCCGTTTGTTTACTGTTCGTGTCGCAAATGAGATCTTTTGAACGATACCAAAAGTTATACTATAGGACGAGGATTAATTGACGACTTCACGTATGAACCCGTTGTTCTTCTCTTGGATACTTTAGCGCATTCTAAAAAATCATTTATTCGCCATCGTTCGCGCAATGAAATAAACAGTGAATGCAGCTTGTGCAGTGATTCCATTAGAATACGAATCGACAGCTTTCACTAGCTAGCTAAATAGAGCCCACTTATATTGCGTTAAATGGAACCCAAGGGAAACTGAAGGTAACTAGGTATTATTTCGAGCTGTCTGGCAAGAGTAATGAAGGGTACGGGTCCGAATTTGCCTACAGCACTGATGGTGTTTTTGAGCTCCAAGTAGGGTTTGCTCAAACGAATCGCGATGGCTTCAGCGGTGGGTAATTTGTGGCTGTGGTCCTCTTTCGACTTCAAACCAGGGATTGCATGGAGCGGCCCAGATGATTCCCGCACATCGTTGATGTACTTGTCTTGGGAAAAAGGGTGGCACTTGATAAAAGGCACATCCTCTTAGATGGTTAAGCGAAGTTCCTGTTTCCAGTTTGTCGTAAATAATTTGGTCAGGAAAGAATATATGATACTCATCTGGTTACAGAATTTCTGACAGTGCATGTAACCGTTGAATTGAAACCGCACATCAGTTGTACGTGAGTCTTTCGGCTCTTCAACCCTCACTCGTGTTTCATTATGAGTGGTTACTATTACAGCATAAGTTCTCTGTGTTCCCTGGAGGTGGGTCATTGCGGAATAAAGAAACAGCTTCAAAGGGAAGCGCATATCTGCCGTTCGTTTTGAATAATGGTACGGTTAAGGTACAAACAGTTAGCCGGAGAAACATGGTAAACAGATTTCAAGCTAAGGAGCCCAAGTGCTTTTAAGTCAAAAGAGTACCATCATAGAAATAGGAAAATACTGAAGGAATTGTAAAACAACCAGGGAACTAATGAAAGAGAGGGGGAGCACACTAGATAAGCTGCGGTTCACACAAATATATCGGAGGGCCAGCCTGATATCAGTGTTTAAGCGGTGATTGGATGATGTCTGAAGAAAAACTGTTTGAAAACTGAGACGGAGAGATTGAGCTATGCGCCAGGTGTGCCGTTGGTTTCAGAGAAAAGTAGACTAGAAATGAAGTTAGGGAATTAGAGTGGCATGGCGAGAGGTTTCATCCCTCTAACCAACAGATTTTTCCAACCGTTTTTTTTTCAGGTCAAAGCGAAGAAGATGTAATATTCAAACTATTAGAGTTGGGAGACCAGAAGGACAAACTAATAAAAAAGGTTACAAGCTACTGGCATATCATCTTCAAGTCTTGAGGATTATAACGAAAACGAAAATGGAACAAGATGGTTATGAAAAATTGCTACTTACAACGGAAGTCGAAGAAAACGTGAAAATCTGAAGGATACTGTCTTCAACTGATCAGCGATAACCAATGACAAAATACCATGAGTTAGTATCTTGCATGTTGGTGTGACAGTGTGTATGTACTTGTAAAAGTTTACTTCTTGATCTTGTGAAGACTTGGCATTATGTTCTTGACCTTTTCTGTGCCATTCTTTGAGAACTTCGAATTATCTTGAAGTAGTGCCTTCATTTTGGCTAAGTAACTAACTGCATCGAGAGCAAAGATGGTAGGATGTCCATTGGTTTCAAAGTAAGTGTCAGTGCTTTTCTTAGGTTTTCTCAGTCCTTTCACATTTTCTTTGAACCGTAATGTTTTTCTTGCAAATGTTGGAGTCAAACATGCGTAACCTGAGGGGAAAAGATTTGGTTTGAGTGTAACTATAGTGATTTGGGATAACCATGCTTGACAACTGATTAAAGAAGTTTTCATGTAGTACTGCTAATCAAAGCTCTCTTTCCATGGGCAGCAAAAACTTGATCCTAGTGGTAACACTTGCATACTTATGTAGAGCGTGTATTGAAATTAATGCTTCATATTTCACGTTCGGTAAGGACATCTGAATTTTAAACCTCGTAACATCATCCGCTAACAGTCGGCGACCGTCGAATTGCGTGAGCCCAACGGATCGTTTGTGTATACTTAGAGTTTTAACTTAATAAAATTAGAAATGCAAACTTGCAGCGATGACGTTATTTTTCCATTGGCAAATGATAAGACCATGTTTCAGTTCCTAGGATTTGTGTTCCTCAGCTCCCGGCATATAACCACGGTTTATTTTACGCAATTTTGTACATAATCGAACTCCACCACAAATTTATTTGAAGCAGAAAACGGTCGCGGAATGGGAGCCTCGAACGAAATCTGTGCATATATACGTGCAATGCGTAATGTACATCAGCGAAGCCTCGATAAGCTGTTGACAATCGTTGAAGTCAGAGATTGGTAGCCACTTTAACTGCTAAAGTTCACGAAACAACTTCTGTGGCCACGTAAAATGAATGACTCCCCGTTAGGATACTTTTGGAGAAAACGTCCTTATTCAGCGGGCAGAGAAGTCTAAGAATCCTTCAGGAAAGCTGATAGAACGTTTGACTCTAATCTTTGTGTAGCAAGAGGGCAAGGTGGTGGCTTACATACTTATTGGGTAGCGAAACTGTTGTTTCGCCGGGACTGAAGTCCCACTTATCATACCTTTGCTGGGCAATGTCTATTGTTATTTCCCAGACCACGCTCATGCAAGATCCATGTTCTGATTAGCTGAGCATTCCCGAGCAGATTTGCCCACGTGCCAAACATTCCTGCTTTCGTCCTCTCGGGCTTCCCCCAGTTGCATCGATCCGACTTGCCTGAGTGATAACTTGAACTGTAGCTCTCCGCTGGGGGCGTCGTGCTATCTGAGTTTTAGCTCCGTTGCGCCTGTTTTTTGCTACCGCGGCCTTTGTCTATTGAGAAACGCCTTTGGTATAGTCGTTGTTGCTTCTTTAAACAACTACTTCTGACTGGTTTATGCCACGGCATCGATTACCCTCTCCATTCGTTCTAGTCGCATCCTCCTCTACATCATCTACTTTAATTATCATAAAGTTTGCCTGTTTCACCTCAGAACTGGATACTGCACTCAGGATAAACAATTTAACTTGACCTTTAGGAAGAACCTTGCCACATGCACCGTGGTCAAGCGGGTAAGGTCATGACATTTGGACATGAAGGTTGTGGGTTCGGATCCTTCCACCGCCGGTCGACTTTCTCACTTGGCTATCTTCTGGTGGCCAAGTCCCCCTTCCCATAAAGGAAGTAAAAGGTACAAGGTACTAGAAATATTACCCTCAATTCAGGGCACAGAAATTCTTTTTTATGCTTTGAGATCTAAATAACTTAAAATTGAACCCACTTCGTTCATGAGATGAGTTTCACATAGGGGACTCCGGAAGCTGAAGCGTGATATAACCAAATACGATCTCACTCGAGTAGCTGTTCTTGCTTAGTAAG
The DNA here is from genome assembly GCA_008360955.1 of Fasciolopsis buskii. Lineage (NCBI taxonomy): Eukaryota > Metazoa > Platyhelminthes > Trematoda > Plagiorchiida > Fasciolidae > Fasciolopsis > Fasciolopsis buskii. The sequence goes on from LUCM01003869.1 coordinate 83,001, forward strand.
TTCACTCTATGATCAACAAATGGCCCACGTTGTGTTCTTAACCTAGTCAAATGCAGATAAGATACTATCTTCTTGTCTTCCATGTCCTTTGATGATGAAACGACAGTGTGCATCAATTTCGGGAAGGCATTTGCTTCCAGATGAGGGCTGTGAAGTGAGAAGGCTGATCAGAAGTGGGCGGATTCGAACCCGAGGCTTTCAGGTTGTTATGTTGACCGCATAACCATATCTGTGTTTCGGGACTTCATAGGTGGTATGTTCAGCAGCTGCTTCGAGGCTCAAAGTAATTGCAGTCGAATCGAGTCATGCCCACATGCTCTGTGACTCACCGATAAGGGCCGACTTCCGCAATACAAAAGGAACAGGTCGGTTCTTTGAAAGCATGTCATGCTAATTTGTTGGTATACGCACAGTATGGAGTACACGATACAACACAGTGAGAAGTGATCCACAAAAATGAGGATTATCATACTGATCAGGGACAGTCGCATCGTATTGCCTTCAGACCAAAAATTGCAAAAATGAGATAGCCAAGATACTCTAGCTAATGAGGGAGAGGGGAAATAGGGAACCACGTGAAATGCAGAAGAACAATTCAAAAATGCAGTGAACTCATTTCACAGAGCTGTTTAAACATTTAGAAGCGAAATCGCGACAGTGATGTACCTGTGCCCACAGGGTATATAATGGGTTTATATGGAAGCTGAAATGGACCAGTCGCAATAACTATGGAGGAACCCAAATTATTCAGGTAGCCCATTCGATTAACTCGAACTCAGAGGAAGCTTTGGTGAGGAGGAGAAAACATTTTGATAAAATATTGAATGTTAGTAGGAGAAGACGATCTGATTTCATGAAATTATTCAGTGTGTGATGTGAACGCTCAAATGACCATTAAGAAACCATAGAAGCACTGTACAGCTATTTCATCATTGTTAGGAATCACCAGCAGGGCATATTCACGCTCCGAACTGAGACGAACGTTTGAGTCAAACTGGCGCTACACGCAGAGGAGTTGTGTATCGGTAGGAGTCAATTGCTTTGCGCTAGTGACCCGTGGCTGTACAAATCAATAACGGATAGGTGTAACATTATCTGAAGTTCGATAAACCGTTGAGTGCTCTCCTGAGAGCGTAATGGCCAAGGCGTTCGATTCAAAATCGTTTGTCCTGGGTTCGCTAATGATTCCTAAAAAGGATAAAATAGCTGCACAGTGCTTCCATGGTTTCTTAATGGCGAGTTGAGTAGCATGGTGAATAATTTCATGAAAATCTCGGATGTTTTGGGATGAAGACAACCGTCACCAGTTTCCAGGATCCTGTACTAACATTCGTGGCAATAGCTTTGTTCGCAAAGGAGGTCACTTTTCGTGGGCGGACGCGCTACTTAGTTAAGCAGATTACGGGAACCGTTCTAAAACAAAAAAGGACTGATGTGAGTCGTCTGTTCTGGCTTTGGATCGTTAGTCGACAATCATTTCTATCTACCGTTCCTTCCATCCAGGATGAGCTGTCACAAACGTTCGTTTGTTAGACCAAAGCAAATAAAATTTGTTGGTTTTCTCTGATCAGCACTCAGCGATCAATCAGTCCGCTGTCTAAGCCAATCAATAGCTATTAAGTAATCTTAGCAAACGGCATTTTTATCGATTGACACAACTAGTACGATGTCGCCGCAGCTTTGCTTACCTTCGATCAGGATAATGGATGTAACGATTTATCACCCACTATTCTTACAGCGACAGCTTATTTAGACCAGCATCATACGCAGTCTGTGAAGACCGCGGAAGCTTGAAGAAAGAAAGGGTCCAACTTATAAAAGAACAAGCATTATGCAGGATGGTGAAGTGCTCATAGATGAATTAGTGAACGTGTCACTCAGACTGTCGGTATCAGTACTGCAGATCAGGCATCGTATGCAGTACCCATATGGGAGCCTAATCTCTGCAAGAGAAGTCTACTATCTGTGGCATCCAAAAAAACTATTGGCAAAAGAGGACTTTAGTCGTTCTACCTGTTTGATCATGACAGAACAACATTTTAGGGTACCTCGGTCACGAAGCTTGCAGGCAAGTTCATTTGGTATTCACAATGATTTGAGTGCTGCTGAAGTACTCTTGCCAGTGTTAGAGAACGTGATTTCAAAGGCCCAGCGAAGAAAAAATGCATCTCGGTGACCAGAAGTCTTTCAAGCAAGAACATATTGGCGAGCGACATTCTTCTTTTTTCGTCATGACCAATCACAGGTGAGGACAGTAAATAAATTTTCATTTTAACGGAACATGCAAAAAACGGCTGATGAATAATCAACCTTTCATCTGACGAGATCAATAAACAAACCAACCAAGCAAAAAACAAGTAAGGTGAAAGTGGAGCGCGATAGGGGGAGGGGTGGAGGTTAATAATAATAATAATAATAATATCGTGATGGGTATAAAAATGTCACAAAGTAGACGGGCATTACATAAAGGACAAAAGGGAGCTAATTTAAACATTGCTAAGACAGTGCACCAGGATAAGAAAGAAAGAAGAAAACCTTCCATAAGAGATAACCACAAAGTCAATATCACCACGGAAAAAATAAGGCAAACTTTCCGGACCAATCGTTATTATTATAGGTTACAAAAGAACTAATCGTGTTTTTTCTTGAACAGAACATTATCCTTACGGAAGCACCGGAAACTCTCAAGCCAGACTTCTTGGATGTAAACGATGTATATGTTTGCATGAATTCGCGAGCCCAAAACATTGTTGAAGCAAGCATTTTTTGAAACAGATCGAGTTTTCGTGCTGGTCGAAGCTGGGACATATGCTTTGCGTTGTGCGGCTAAGGGCAGCCTGCAAGCCAGAAAGCTTATCTTTCTCAGAGGAGCACAATTTCGGCCAGCATAACCATGGTGACAATGGAAATTATGAAACAGAAACAATCTGAATGAAAGCTTCTTTCAAGTAACGAACCCGAGACGACATGGAAAGACCAAAATATTGAAGTGAAGCGCCAAAGCTAAAGAACCAGCCAGCCAGCCGGGTAGTGCTCGCAAAGCGACAAATATGGGAATGATGAAACAGGAATATGGAATGAAGAGAATAGGGAGGGTAATGAAAGCAACGCAAGTATCCAGTATATATATATATATATATATATATATATATTTCTCACCAGAATCGAATCTGTAGCAACAGGAGTGTGCATGGAAGCTGTTCGTCCAACAGTCCACAGAACAATCACAACTGTGATTCGTTGATAATTCTTTGTCAGTTCGGCTGACCCAACCTTAGGAACGAGGGCAGAATGCCCCAGAATATACGTATGTATATATAGAAGCAGGAAGTAGTATCTGGATG